>JAYEVK010000200.1:0-294996 GCA_036346275.1 Otatea glauca
CCCATGTGGACGCCGGTTCTAGCCGGCCTTTTCTCCTCGAAGATGGCCCCCACAGCCTCCGCCCGAGGCGGTTGGTGGCGATATCGAGGAGCTCCTTGTAGTTCCGCTTGAGGCAACCTAGTTTGTGTACCAAGGCCTTGCAGAGGTGTCAGATGAATGCTCCTACGACATCGGCGCGGAGATGTCGGGAGTTTGTTGCAATCGCGGAAAACCGCCGATGTAGTCCCGAGGGTTTCTCGGTCCGCTTGCAGCCCTTCGTGTCCTGGAGTTTCAGTGGCGCCAGGTGCTCTCGAAGTTGCCGACGAAGAGGGCCTTCAAGTCGGTCCAGCCTCGATGGTTTTGCGCAAGCATTGAGCCGTGCTCGCCGAGTCCGCGAGGTAGATGGGAAGGTAATCGATGATGAAGAGGTCATCCGCTGTTCTCCCGCCCGCATGCAAGCCGGTAATTCGAGCCGCACACCTGGTTTGTGACCCCTGTATTTGGCAATGTTGGTAGGCGCCGAACCGCAGTAAGTTCGTGGCGGATCCCTGGCGTAACGCCGCGTCCAGACCGCTGCTCGGCCGCGTGGTGGTGCCCGCCGCCGCACTGTGAGTGGGCGCCTCTCCGCCATCTTTCTTCGCGCTCAAGGGTAGCGCGAATGTCGAGGCATCACCGAGGCGCTACGCACCGGGGCGCGAGGCTCCGTGTGGCGCGCGGTGCGGCGACGCTCAGGTCGGACCCAACCGGCCACGTGACGACGCAGACGGGCCCGGTACGAGGTGGCCCGAGCGATGGGAGCCGAGGCGCAGTAGTGTGCGACGGCCGCTGCTCTACCACCCGGAGGTTTTGTAGCGGCCTTGGCCTCCGGTCGGTCGGCCCGGAGGCCTCGGCGATTGCGGCCGCGCCACGCTTTGGCCGGGCGGGGGAAGAACCGAGGACCGCTTGACTCTTTCGCCGTGGGTGTGCTCGACGACGCGCAGCGCTGCCGCCAGCACATGCGGGTCCCGAGCTCCTCCCGCCTCCAGTTGGCCCGAGCCGGTTGAGCCACTTCGCTCCTCCAACTCTTTGCGCTGTTGGAGCCGAGCGCGCGGGCTCGAAGCGGCTCAAGACGCCGGTATTTCCTCCTCCCGCGCTCGAGTGCGCCGGATAGGAGGTCCGCAGCCGCGAGGGCCACGGCCAACCGACGGTGCTCGGGCCATGTTGCACTCGCGAGTGCCGCCGCGCGGTGGTACTCGTGGTTGAAGCCGGAGTCATGGTCGAAGAGTCTTCCAAAGACTGTGGATGGAGGCCGCAGTAGCCACCATCGCCACAAGTCGCGAGCCTACGGGGTGACATGGTCACCGCCCGGCCTACGGAGTTTTCGCCACCGTGGAGGAGCACTCGGTTTCGCCGGCTCGCAGGGGCGCCTGCCGAGCTTAGCGGTCGCCGGAGAGGACGCCAGCCTCGGGCCGCCTGCCCTCCGGAGGTGGCGGGATGAGCGTGAGCCTCCCGCCGGGTGACGGCGAAGTCGAGGAGCCGGCGGATCCGCCCTCTGCCGCCATGCTGCCGCAGTGGGTGGATGCCATCAGTGAGATAAACGGAACCGAGATGGTGATGAAGATGCTAAGGCCCCTACCGGGCGCTACCAACCGCCGGGCGCTTAGCGCAAGTAAATTTGTAAGTCTAAGGGGTCGCTGCCCACTCTCTGAATGGTTACACTCGTGAGTCCAAGATGTATACCGTTCGGGCCGAAAGTCCCTACCTGGGCCTCAGATGGCGTATTGTATTGCTTTTGCACTATGTTTTACGTGACGAGGCGCCTAAATGACTTAGTCTCCTCGTGTTCTTATGTGTTCCTCTTTTTTGAATCGCTTAGTCCCGCCTCCTTTTATACGTATGAAGGGGCAAAGTTACATCGAGAGTCGGGGAAGAGCGAGGTGACCGGCGTTAGAGCTCCTTCCGCCCTTCGCCCCGTGGATCGTCGCCACCCGCCTTGCCTATGCCGGTCGGTAGCCTTGGTGGTCGTGGATGTTAGGTATTCCCGGAAATAGCGCATTTGCCTCTCCGTGATCCTTACGACGCCGACGCGGCGGTGCGTGACGCTGGCGCCGCCGAGGAGCGCGCGTCAGATCAGACGCTGATCGTTGATGGGCTGGAAGCTTTGTCTTCAAGCATACCGACCTTCTTGGGAAGGAGCCACCCGCCTTGTATAGTCACTCCGATTGACCTCATTCGGGGTACGTGGCGGTAGGGTCGATGAGGGCCTCGACACGCTGCCCTCGGCGTCCGGCCACCTTGGTTCTGGCCGGAGTCGGGAGATCCCGCCCGCCAAGGGGGCCGAGCGCTGCTCGATCGAGTCGCCTCGCCGGCCGGGAGCGGATGTCTTGTGGTCTCGCAGCGATCTGGCTGGGTGGCGGGCGTGGCCTGCTAATTGAGATATGCTTGAGGTCGCTGCCTGCCGCCCAGCCGCTGGGGTACCTCGTTATTAGTATTCACACCGTGTTCGCAAAGTCGTGGCTTTCGGTGGCCCCGGGAGGTTTCTCCTTGACTCGAGCAATTTCGCAATTTTCTTTGAACTCCCCGTGATGGGATGAACTGTTTAGAATTTCTACTTTGTGAGTGAAGCATGTGTTCGCCGCATGAAACTCACCGATTGGTTGGCCTCTTGCCCACCGCCCGAACTCGTCGCTTCTAAACGGGACGATTCCGCGCCTCTCCCACCGTTGAAGTTCTCGCGGCGGGTTCGGGCGTGCGGGCGCTTGTAGACAAATTTGTAGTCACGCTGTTCCGGCCGCCGATCCATTGGAAGAAGCAACACCGGTCCTCAGCTGAGAAAGGAAAGAACGATGCGTGAAATGGTACCGCTAGCCTCAGATTTTATGGATACAAGTAGGTTTACCCGGTAGGGCGGCACAACAGAGGAGCGCGCGGCCGCTCTCTCCGTGGGTAGATTGCATCATCTTCGCCAAGGTTGCAAATGACGGTCCGCACCCGGCAGAATCGGGCGTGCACGCCATCGTATCCGGTATTCGGGCGGATGACTTCGCTGTCAAGAGGCGACGGTAGAACGACATCGCGCCCTAATTTGTGTAGATTCGATGACGGTATTGCTTCTTTGGCGCTGTTGGATGTGTAACCCTAGGCCGGTTTTATAGTGGTGGTGAGTGGTTACTCCGCACGACTACAAAGACTTGTCCGCTTTGACGCCCCGCATCCTCTCGTGAAAAGTCGCACGACATGTCACCCATCATCCAAGCCGCACCGCCGTCACCTTCTCGCGTAAAGGTCGCACGATTTGTCACCATTCGAGAAAAGCCACACGACCGTCATCACGAACAAAAGTAGGCGTGAGTGGTCACTTTGAATCAGGCTCGCATGTGTGACAAAGCCCGTGCGAAACAAGAGAGGTCTGCACCGCGGTGGTCAAATCGGCTCAAAAGGTTGAAAGCATTGTGCCCGTGAGTTGTCTAATCGCGTGGAAAGTCGCTATAAGGTCGCATATATGTCGAATGGTGTTTGGGCTATTACTCCATAATTTATCATGTAAACCTGTTATTTTACTAATCCACGTAAAAGCTATAGTGATCATACCGTAATATAACATAACTTATGTAAAAAAATTCTATAGCTGAATTTGACGTAATATGAGGAAATAAAGCATCATTTTGTGTTCAAGATAAAATATATGAAAGGAAACAAATAGCTGGGATAGTCTGCAAGACGTCGGTCGTCGCATCACACCGACAAAGTAGCTACGTGTGTCTGTCCTATCGACGTGACAAAGGTAATCGTAGCATATTTACAAATAGCGCCATGGAAGTAAAAGATTATATATAGCACAAAACTTCATAAATAAAACTAACATATGTGATATTACATGAGCTAAGGAAGTAAAAGACGAGATTGTTTACGGTACATCATGTGTAAAAGAAACAAACTAGCTAGGGCCCTCGCGGTGCAACACTCGGTGGTCCTGTGCCTCTCACGACGCCGCACATGTCCGACGGATATGTGAGCCGGTCAGGGCCCGCCCACGAGTACTCCTAGGAGGCCGGACCGGTCAAGCGGAGTAGCGAAGGCGCCCTGTGTCGGTGAGATGGGCCGGGGCCGGCGCGAGCCGCGACGAACCAAGTATCGCACCTGCGATCGGCGATAAGGATCGATGAGAAAGTCAAGTCCTCGCCCCGAAAGTACAGTAGTCCCCGAGGTGCTCGCACCGTCGTAGGAGGATCGGCACTGTTGACAAACTTTTCAAGTTACAACGACACGCTATGTGAACAACAAAATATATGAAAAAGAGACCACCGATGTACCGCGGTCATCGGACGAGCCGGGTCCCAGATTACCGGAGCCCCGAGCACAGTCCGACGAGGGCTCGGGTCTGCGCTGTGTCGACCTCGCATACAGATTTAACGAGGGGATCTGTACCATGTCGTCCGCCTCGGGCCGCCTACACGACGCCGTGTACGGCCGCGTAAGTCAAGTCCTCGAATATGGCGCGCAAGACTCGAAGGCCGTCCCGCCGGACTTTATCGTATGGGTGGCACCGATCATCAGACAACGCCGACGCCACCTCGTGTGCCTCTCGCAAGGTCGCTCGCAAAACGAAAAGAGGCTAGTTAGTTGGCATAATTTTCAAGACGTTACATTGAATGACAAATGGAGGGAGTACGAACGCGCGTGGAAAGCGTAGTCCGGTGGGTGGGTACGTGTCGGCGGTCGGATCGTGCTCGGAGGTGACTCCACGACACGCACAACTCGAACGCTGGTGCGCGTCTTTGTACCACTCGATATATCGCGTGCGACGTGCGTGGTCGTGGGGGCAATCTCGCCGATCACATCCGCAAGAGCTGCCCATCGCCGCGCATGAGGTACCATGCGTACGCCCGACCTGCGTGCCGCGACGCCTTTGCGTGTGTACCGCAAAACGAAAGCGCAACATTAATTCGCAAGCCACCGAGATCGTAAGTACTAGCAGAAGGGAAAAAATGTAGAAATACGAACGAGTGCACGGCTGCTGGAACGACGGCGCCTGTGAGTACTGGGAACGCCTGCCGTAGACCAAACTACCTCAAGACACGGTGGGCGGCGTACGGCTCGACGAACACGTCGAACACCAAGTGGCATCGGGTCAACCAGTACGCCGCGTCGCCAGATGTAATCGCGGCGACAGGCTAAGCGGCGACGCGGCTCGCACAAGCTCAGAGCGTAGGGGGCCATATGACGCGATCGTCCGTGAGCTGGTCCAACATCGCTACGCATCGAGGGTACGGGCGCGTGCGTCAGAATCGGGTGAACCGCGGCTGCAAAAAACACCAGCGATGAACGTTAGTACAACACGTGGAGAATTAAAAAAACAACATACGGCTACGATAAGTAATACTGACCTGTCGGCGACACCACAATGTCCCCATCGTCGGACGATCAACCTCATCCCCGGAACCCTCAGAAGTTCCGCGGTAAGCCGAGGTCTATCGCTGGTCGTCCGATCCGAACCTCTCGAACGACCACATTGCAGAGCAAAGGGCAGCCGCGCGAGTGGATTTAGTCGGACACGCGACGACACCGTCGCACAAAGCGCGAGACGTCGCGGCAAGTACCACAGTCCCCTGCCACCGCGGGATCTCCTCCAAGTCGGCGTCGGCGATCGTCCTCGCAAATTGGATCATGTGCCTGTCGACAGTGTCCCCGTGCGACGAGCATAACAAGACCCACCCGAAGAGCCACAGAAGGTACGCCTCCAAGTCGGGCGACGGCTCGCTCCCCACTCGGGTACCATCCTCTCGGGCCGCAGTAAAGTAATGGTTAGGTTGTAAATGCAATGAAAATCACACACGGTGAGTTAAATCGACACGACAAGGAAAAATCGTGCTACTTAGAAGCGCACAAGCCACCGCTGCTGCGTCGGACCGCGCGCATGCTGCGAAGTCGTGTCTTGTGGCTGGGTAGCACCCCCGAACCGGTGGAGGATATCCGCCGCCACTGGGTGGACGTCTGCGGGAACTACCGCATCTCTGGCGAGGCAGGCCTCAGAGGTAATCGACGTCCTCTAGTGTCGGCGCCATCTCACCACACGGCAGTGAAAGGTGTGGGTCTCAGCCGCCACCGGTCCACTAGAGCGCCAAGCAAGCTCCGTCGTAAGGGAACCGCCTAGAGGCACTCCGTCGGTCCTGCGCATCCGCGGCGGTCGCCTCGACCATACGGGCAAGTGTAGTAGGCCACCTGCCTCAACTCGCAAAAGAATGTGAGAAGTATTATTGTGGTGTCGAAGGGGACATGAGTACAACATCTGCGATTTAAATTGAACTAACCTCGGGATCCATCGCGGATCGAGACGCCACGCCTCATGGGGTGCGCAAGCCAGGCCCCAAGCTCCAAGGCCGCCTCCCCATCCTCGGGGGCAACGCCGCTAAACGGCTCCGGTGAGTCGCGTCGACCGACGGGTCAAGCAACTCATAACCGTGTCGCCCGCCATGCCTGCAAATAAAAATGTTTATGTTACATAAGGTGTAAAAAGGTGCAAAATAAATACAACAAATACAAATAGAATATGAATGGAACGAGTACTGTCATAATTTAGAGCACACGTAATACATGGAAGTAAAAATGTTCATCTATGTGCAAAGCGTTAAAAGATACAAAATGAATACAACATACTACACTCTCATTTAATCAAGTACAATAACATTCAGTATTATATATTTTGACCACACGCATTTAATTCGATACAAGCAAAATGAAATTCTAGTGCATCAAGTAAACCATAGTTCAAGATTTAAAAGAACATATAACACTTCACGGCTTCTGAATCTTGGGCAACTCTTGAAAGAGTGCCCTGTCTCCTTACAAGCAGAACATTTCTTTACGCGGCGGCCACTTTCGGCGGCGTCCATATCATTCCTTATACGCCTGGATTGCCTTCTTCCCACTCCCTTTAGCCTGCTCATGTCTGGGACCCAACGTGTATCCTCCCAGCTTTTGTGCTCTGTGAATAAACCCACCACTCGAAAATCGTACATTTCCGCGCTCGAGGTTGCAGCCACAGCTTCCTTACTAAAGAATTGAGACATGAATATACCTGGATCCATGTGAATCATCGAGCAGGCAGCCATAACATGGGAGCATGGCCTGTGTAATAGACAAGGCTTATTGCAGGTGCGAACACAAGTTTGCTCTGTATGATGCATTCGTGAGCAACTTTTCGTCGGTTCGTCCCCACGACCGCTTTCTCCTTGCACATCACCTCAAACGGAGCTCCTCGCACCCATCTTCGTTGCTCGCATCTCCCCTTCTTGCCTTTGTCCTCCATGTATGCGTAAATCATCTCCGAGTACTTCATAGCAGATCGTTCATGCGCGTGATCGCCCTTGCATGGCGATCAATGAAGTACTTTGTGATGCCACGAAGAACACCTCAACAATACCAAGGGAAGGGTCTCAACCCTCGCATCACCCAGTTGTAAACCTCCGCAAGGTTTGTTGTCATGACACCATACCTCGCACCATCGGTGTCGTAAAGCGAGCCCATTTCTCCCTAGGCTCATGCTCTATCCATTCGAGAAGCGTTTGAGCCCTTCCATTCCTTGAACCAGGTGGGAGGGTCGGTGGTAACTCCTCCAGCGACCGGGCCTCCCTAAGGTCGGGCTTCCTCTTCGTTGCCTCTGCTGTGTGCCTCGATGTCACTCATCCAATTTCTTCCGAGTACATCAAACTTTCTCTGCTGGTTCGTCGCAGAGCCTCTTGAAAAGCTTTGTTAGCTCCTTGTTCTGAATCGCTTGTAGAAGTTGGCACCCATATGACGCTTGCACCACCTACTACGCAAATCAGGCCATGGATGAGTCTCATCCACACCTTATTGCAATGAATAATTGCCCTCAAAGCCTGTAATGCCGATCGTGTATGATACACACTCCAGTCACGATGAACAACACCGCTTTGACATTCGTGAGGAACCAATGCCACTATCGTGTTTTCACCCTCCACAAATGCGAAGCGCTACTGGGAGAACTTGATTATTGCCATCCACTCCTATGGCGGTCAATATCCGCCTTTGTATTTACGATCAAAAATGTCCCATCGACATATAACAAAGAACGACAATGCTCGAACGCATTGATGCATGGACCTAAAGCGAAGAATGCTCGCTTCAAAACCATCTTCCCGCAGAAGCTGCGAAGGATGCTCACAAATGTCCACATAAGTTCGAGATTTGGTCCTTTATCACCAAGCAAACTCGCAAGTTCGGTAGGAGTCTTCGTGCGTCTTGAACCGTGTTTCCAATGCCTTCGCTTTGCTCTCCATGCCTTCGTAGCTTATTGTATACTAGAACCTCTGTTGTATTATGAGTACGATGGCCCGTGGCTCTAAATCTAGGTTGCCTACAATCTCTCCAGACATTGCATTGGCAATAAAGCCCGATGATATGTTCCGATGTGATTGCGCAGACTCGTTAGTACACATGTATGTGGAACGACTATAGAACACTTCCAAATGGTGTCCCATTTAGGTGGGTACGCATGGAGCGCGCCACGGGCAACCCTCCGTCCGCATCTTACATCATACACCCGCCGATCGGACTTTACAACCTTGAAGGCTCTGCGCAACGACATCGACCATGCTATTATCGCTTCTTGAACCTCACTCTTATTCTTGTAAATTGCATCTTTTCTCACCTCATTCGATCATATCGCGAAGGAATCTGCTCGTCATCGTTCACCACCACTGTCGAACGGATACTCATCCCACTCTGCGGGAATAGATCTTGGTGGCTTCATCATTACTTAAAGCCTCATAGTCCTCATTCTCTGTGTCCATCGCTCGACCACCGACTCAATGTTTTCGCCTCGTCGCTATGCCCATTGCTTCTTGAACCTCTCCCGTTGCAACATCGCTCTCCCACCTTGCACTTCAGATCGACCAGAACCTACATCCCGCTCTACTAAGCCTTCTCTACTTCTCCGCTCTCCCCAACTTCCTCTGGTTCTTCATCAACAACCTCTTCTGCGCCGCATGCCCGGTATTGACTTTCTCAAATGCTTGTGCCAATAACACTAATGGCCATCCTTTCTCAATTGCAATTCTTACGCATTTAACTCCAAGATTTCGCCCTCTCATTTCCATTAACTCCCAAGACGTGCAATCTATTCTTGACAAACTACTCCATGTAACTTCGGATCATGCAATTCACGGTCCAAAGAGAACATGTGGTACAACCATCTCATAACCGTAGCCCATGAACGCTCCCTGCGGCGTGATGTGCTAGCCTCTACACTTGCGAAATGACTTAGATCTACCCTTCAACACCCATGTGCGAAACTCCTTCTCCATAATATATTTTAAATTGCACTTTATCATCCATACCTGTCATGCAAATTCATCGAATTCTTAACATTTGCACAATTTAACTCTACATTGTACGACTAATAATGATCACAAATTTTTAATCAAGACAGCTTGCAATATTTCAATTCTTACAAATTCTTGATTCCGTGATCATTTTCAAATTTCTATGAGAACATAACTAAACTAATGTGTCATGAACCTCTACAGATTGAGTTATATTTCGGTCCTGACAATTTTAGCCACCCAACTCTACATGACATCTCCGAATTCTCAGTACACAAATAACCGAATTTGGATTCTACATTTCCCAGTTCGTCGAAAATTTATCCATGATCTCTAATCAAAAAACTATTATTACAATCAAAATTTTAATCCCTACCTCTAGGTCATCCCTACATCGAAAATTAATTACTAACTAGGTCGCATAACTAAACATCTGTCCATACCGACATAACTATAAATTCCTGACTTATTCATCTAACTAAACATCTATTCTTACCGAAATAAATATAAATTTCTAACTAAGTCAACTAGCTAAACAACTTGCATCAGGTTCTCATTCCTAACTAAGTCATCTACCTAAATAACTATTATTACTCTATTTAATCTGATTACTATATTACATATTCAACATTTAAATACTTAAAAAAAATTAGTACCTGACTAAATGTAGATCTTCGAAGTCCCTCTCCCTTTCTCCTCCTCCTTCTCCTTCTCCCTCTCCCTCCCCCTTCTTCTCCTTCTCCTTCTCCTTCTCCTCTCTTTTCTGTTTTTTTTTCTCTGCGCGTTGGATGGCACGGCTGAGGGTAGAGGCGCATGCTTTATATATAGCGCTTGTCTGTCGCCATTTCAAACGGCGACAGACTCTCTGTCGCCGCTTGAAATGGCGACAGATGTGTCGCTATTTAAATAGGCGACAGAGGTGACGTTTGCTCTCTGTCGCCATTTGAAATGGCGACAGAGAGTCTGTCCCTATCTGAAACGGCGACAGACTGTCTGTCGCCATTTGAAATGACGACAACTGGGTAGTTTTGTAAAAATTTTGGCATATTATTTTTGTAAAATAGAATAAAAATAGTATTATTTAAAAAAAAATTTATCAAAGGATATCGGCAGCAGCGTCGGGTCAAGGCAGATCCCATGAACAGTGAATCGATGACAAGATTTGGTCAATGTTGTCGTTAGAAGCCTGATACTGGCATCTAGACCCGGCTGAGTAGGATGATGGAGTCGAAGTCGAGAGATGACAACAAGATACCGATCACAGTATGGTGATGCCGATGATAGTGCTCACCCATGCTGTCCATCGGCAGCAACATCGAGGTTAGTGCACACACCTGTGTCGAGGGCAGCCAGCTTTGACAACATCAGAGAAGGTCACAGCAGCGGCGAAAGAAGCAGAGGTAGCAAAATTCAGCGTTCGGTGTCATATCTGACGAGAGGAAGAGGCATCGCTCCCATCAGGGACCGGAGGATGGTAGCACATGTGCTAGTGAAGATGGAGGATCACACGGGTGCAGAATATATCCAATCTGATCCCAGAAAATATAGACTAAGAGTGAAAACAGGTCGGATACGGATATATATTGTTTTTTTCATATCCTGATCTATAATTTTTTTTTCAGATTCGGAACCGGAACAGGATACGAATCCTGATTATCTGGGATACAGATACAGGACAGATATGTGATGGATTCAGATTGGAAACGGATAAAGATATAAAAAATAATGCACGCATATATAGAATAATATTGTTGAATCAAACCATACAAACACATGACTATAGTACCAAGTTATATATCAATCAAACCCAATAGACATCATAGAAAGAATATGCTACTTAAGGATCAATAGAACCAACTAATTATCAATATAAATGAGCTGCCATAGAAAATATGTAATGAATGGGCTAGGCTTTGCTAACATACGAATAAAAAAAAATCCGGATATCCGGATCCCGTCTCGTATTACTAGATATTGACTACTCCGAATCCAATCCCGAATCCGGATTCAAGTATTCGGATCCCGTCCCGAAATCGGCCAAATATTCAAATCCCGTCTAGAATCTGATCCCGATCAGATCCGACTCTAAATCGGGTGGAAAATATTCGGCCCATTTTCACTCCATAATCTAGGCTACTAGGATTTGTTGGCTCTGCCCTGGGGAGATTAGTACATCGATCCCTCCCAGGGACAGCAGATGCAAAGGATTGGTGAAGATGGCTAGGGCTTGGGTATTTGGGATCTAGGTTCTTATACCATGATATGAATATAGACTTAGTTGATGTACTGATGTTAGTATAAAAATGTATCAATGTTTTAGGCCAATGGTAAAATATATAGAGTACATACGGACTCCTAGTCTACACCAAAACCAATGTGGTATTAAACATATACTAACACTGATACTTTTAACAAGAGATCAAGGGGCGTACCGAATTTTGTATATAAACAATTGGACAAGCAACACATTTTCTTATGCAGGTACAGGAAACGCTGCTGAAGTGTACTGAAGTTATTTTTTGGGGGTTCATAAATCTTGAAGGCTTCTACCACTACTAGAAACTATGTAAAGCAGTATCCAATTCCATTTAGGTGAAACAGAAAATGGAAACAACAAATAATAAACTGAAGATGGCAAATTTTATCTGGGATAAGTGTTGGAGATTTGCCCTAGAGGCAATATAGAGATAATTATATGTCATACTGCTGCACCCACTTTCAGTTATGCTTTACGTTCGATAATCGAAAAGGAAAAATTTAATGGAACGAACTTTGCGGATTGGTCCTGCAACCTCAGAATTGTTCTCATGCAAGATAAAAAGGAACACGTTCTACAGCAACCAATTCTAGATGTGATTGATGAGAATGCTTCTAATGCTGTTAAAGCCACTTACAAAAAGACGGTTGATGAGTCTCTCGATGTTAGCTGTCTCATACTTGCTGCTATGAATTCAGACCTTCAGAAACAGTTAGAGAACATAGAGGTCTACGATATGATCATGGTGCTTAAGGGCATATTTGAGACTTAGGGTAGGACTGAGGGATATGAGATCTCAAAGTCCTTATTTGGATGTAAGTTGGCCGAGGGCAGTCCGATGAGCCCTCATGTAATCAAGATTATTGGTTACACACAAAGCTTAGAAAAACTTAGTTATTCACTTAGCCAAGAATTGGCTACTAACTTAATTCTTGCGTCGTTCTCTTCGAACTTTGGGCAATTCATTATGAGTTTTCATATGAATGGCATGGACAAGAATCTCACCAAGGTGGATATGATACTCAAGACAGCAGAGGACAACATTAAGAAAAGCACTAGTCATGTGATGATGGTGCAGAAAAATACTAGCTTCAAAAAGAAGACTAAGACTAAAGGAAAAGGCAAGGCTAAAGCTTTAGATAAGATCCCCATCAACAAGTCTAAGCCTAATTCTATGTTTGGCCCTACTTCAGAGAGTGAATGCTTCTACTGCAAAAAGTCAGGCTATCGGAAGAGGAATTGCAAAAGGTACCTGGCAGATTAAAAAAGAATGGTGGATCTAAGCTATCAAATTCAGGTATTAATGTTATAGATGTATTTCTTGCCGATTCTCCTAATAACTCTTGGCTATTTGATAACGGATCGGTTGCTCATATTTGCAATTCGATGTAGGGGTTAATAAGGAGTAGGAGCGTTGCAAGAGGCGATGTTGATCTCTGTGTTGGAAATAAAGCAAGGGTTGCTGCATTGGCCGTCGGAACCTTGCCACTACATTTACCTTCAGGATTTATTATAAAATTAAATAATTGTTATTATGTTCTAGCATTAAGTAGAAATATTATTTATGCCTCATGTTTGTTGGCAGAAGGTTTTAAATCCAATATTAAGGACAATGGTTGTTTTATAATTTTGAATAAGATGTTTTATGGCTATGCTTCTGTTGTGAATGGGTTGTTTATTTTAAATCTTGATGATGCACCTATCTATAATATTGATGCTAAGAGGTTTCGGTCAAATGATTTGAATACCAATTACTTTTGGCATTGTCGCTTAGGTCATATTAGTCAGAAACGCATGATGAAGCTTCATAGAGATGGCCTTTTAAAATCATTTGATTTTGAATCATTTGAAACATGTGAGTCTTGTCTACTTGGTAAGATGACCAAAGACATCTTTTGCTGGGCATTTGAGAGGGCATCTGACTTATTGAAACTCGTACATACTGATTTATGTGGACCAATGAGCACGATAGCTAGAGGTGATTTTCAATACTTCATTACTTTTACCGATGACTATAGTAGATACGGTTATGTCTACTTAATGAGGCACAAGTCGGAAACTTTGGAAAAGTTCAAGGAATTCCAGAATGAAGTACAAAATCAATGTGGCAAGAAAATCAAGTTTCTACGATCTGATCGTGGAGATGAATATTTAAGTCATGAGTTTAATAATCATTTAAAGAGTTGCGGAATTATTCCACAACTTACGCCTCCCGGCACGCCTCAAAGGAATGGAGTGTCTGAGCGACGTAATCGGACCTTGTTAGATATGGTTCAGTCAATGATGAGTCAGTCAAATTTACCACTATCTTTTTGGGGTTACGCTCTAGAAACTACAGCTTTTACTCTAAACAGGGTACCATATGAGATGTGGACTGGGAAGAGTCCCAGTTTGTCTTTTCTAAAATTTTGGGATTGTGATGTTTATGTTAAACGTCAGACGTTTGACAAACTCACACCTAAATCAGATAAATGCTTTTTCATAGGATATCCTAGGGAGACGTTAGGATATTATTTCTACAACCGACGAGAGGGCAAAAGTTTTGTCGCTCAGAATGGTGTCTTTCTAGAGAAAGAGTTTCTCTCGTGAAAGGCAAGTGAAAGAATAGTGAAACTCGAAGAAGTTCGAGTTACTCCACTCGAGGAGGACTTGGTTGGAGACACCCGTCAGCGAAAATCTTGTTAAGGAACCTGTGATCGAGACAACTCTAGTTGGAGGGACCCCGATCGAGGAGGCACTAATGCCATGTAGGTCGGACAGGTTGCGCAAAGTACATACTCGGTATTCGCATAATATATTGTTGTTGGACAGCGATGAGCCTGTGACTTATAAGGAAGCGATGATTAGCCCAGACTGTAACATTCCAAATTTTAGCCATTTAAAATTTTCCATAAAGTTTTAAGAATTTTGGTGAATTTAAATTGAGCTCTCAAGTGAAAGGAAACCAATTTAAATAAAAATTCATTGTCTAATTGTGTTCAAAACAATTTATTTGAGTTCTATGTGCTTAAAAGTATTTTTGATATTTTTCTGTAATTTTTCCTAATTTATTGGTATTTATTTTGGATTTTATTAAATTTTTGGAATTTTCTTAAAAGAAAAAACCATTTTCTTTTTCCTTTTATCGTCAGGCCGCTTTTCTTCTCCGCTCGGCCTGTTTTCCCTCGGTCCAGCCCGCCTTCTTTTTCCTCGTCGCCTAGCCCGACCTCCCTTCTCCTTGGGCCACCGCCCGCTTCCCCGGCCTGCTTCCTCTCCCAACCCAGCCGCGTGGCCTGCCTCACACCAGCGCTCGCTGATGCGCGGGGCCCATCTGTCACCGGCCCGGCCTTCGTCTTCGCGTCGCTTGCACCATCGCCAAACTTCGCGCAACCGCCGCCGAGATCCCCGCCAAGTATAAAGGTCAAATAGATTGTGCTAGTAGAGCCATCACCCTCACCAATTCGGAAGGCATTTGAGTGGAGTATATGCCTGATGAGTCTTCAAATGAGAAATGCACATTGAATAGTTTGGAGGAAACAACATTGGAAAGTATGCCCGTGATGCAAGAATATCCAGATATATTTCCTAATGAATTACCAGGTATGCCGCTTGATCGGGATGTAAAGTTCATCATAGAACTAGTCCCTGGTACAGCTCCTATTTCTAAAAGACCCTACCACATGCGAGCTAATGCACTCGCCGAGATGAAGAAATAGATTGAGGAGTTACAAGGGAAAGGATTCATTCGTCCAAGTTCGTCACCTTGGGAGCGCCAGTTCTTTTTGTCAAAAGAAGGATAATAGTTTGCGCTTGTGCGTAGACTATACAGCCCTGAATGAAGTCACAATCAAGAACAAGTATCTGTTGCTTAGGATTGATTATTTGTTTGATCAGTTGAAAGGATGTTGTATTTTCTCCAAAATTGATCTTCGATCTGGATACCATCAGTTGAAAATAAGGTCATAAGATATTCCGAGGATAGCTTTTGCTACCTGGTATGGACTCTATGAGTTCACAATTATGTCTTTTGGTCTGACCAATGCACTAGCTTATTTTATGAACCTAATGAATAAAGTGTTTATGGAATACTTAGACAAGTTTGTGGTGGTATTCATGGATGACATTCTTGTCTATTCTAGAGATGAAGCAGAGCATGAAGGTCATTTGAGAATGGTGTTAGAAAAGCTCAGAAATCATCAATTGTATGCCAAGTTCAATAAGTGTGAGTTTTGGTTGAAGGAAGTTGCTTTCTTAGGATATATAGTTTCTGTTGGAGGTGTCTCAGTAGACCCCGAAAAAGTGAAAGTTGTACTTGACTGGAGGTAACCCAAGTCAGTGTTTGACATCAGAAGTTTCCTTGGTTTAGCGAGATACTACCGAAGATTCATAGAAGGATTCTCGAAGATTGCAAGACCGCTTACCCAGTTATTAAAGAAGGAGAAGTTTGAATGGTCTGAAGCCTGTGACCAAAGTTTTCAGGAATTAAAGAAAAGATTGATTATAGCCCTATTGCTCATTTTACCGGATATTTGAAAAAACTTTGAGATTTTCTGTGATGCTTCAAGACAGGAACTTGGATGTGTCTTGATGCAAGAAGGCAAAGTAGTTGCATACGCCTCATGACAATTGCGACCGCATGAGGAAAACTATCCAACTCATGACTTGGAATTGGCTGTAGTTGTGCATGCACTAAAGTTGTGGAGGCATTATTTCATCGGGAATCGTTGTGAGATTTTCACAGACCATAAGAGTTTGAAGTATATCTTCACTCAAGCAGACCTCAACCTAAGACAAAGAAGATATTTAGAGTTAATCAAGGATTATGATGTGGGAATACATTACCATCCTGGCAAGCCTAATGTAGTTGTCGATGCTTTAAGTCGAAAGGGCTCCTACAATAATTTGATGATTCAAGAAGGACAACCTGCTCTTCATAAGGAGTTTCAGCATTTGAAATTGGAACTAGTGGAGGAAGGTTTCGTCGCTGCTTTGGAGATTAAACCAACCTTGGAGGATCAGATTAAAAAGATGCAAAAGTCAGATAAAGAAGCTGCTAAGATCAAGGGTAGAATAAAGGAAGGTAAAGCCCCAGGATTTTGAGAAGATGAAGAAGGAACAGTTTGGCTTGGAAAAAGTATATATGTGCCAAATCAAAAAGAGGTTAAGTAGTTGATATTAAAGGAGGCGCATGAGTCAGCGTACTCAATTCATCCAGGCAATACCAAGATGTATCATGATCTTCGAAGTATATATTGGTGGCCAAGGATGAGAAAGGAAATTGCAGAAACATAGCTATGTGTGATGTATGCCAGCGAGTTAAGGCTAAACATCAAAGACCCGCAAGATTACTACAATCGTTAAAGGTACCTGAATGGAAGTGGGAAGAAATTGGAATGGATTTCATTATAGGACTTCCGAGAACCAGATCAGGTCATAACTCCATATGGGTGGTAGTGGATCGATTGACAAAAGTTGCACATTTCATTCCTATGAGAACAACCTACCAGGGAGATAAACTTGCAGAGCTGTATATGTCAAGGATTATGTGTTTGTATGTGTGCCAAAGAGGATTGTATCAGATAGAGACACTCAATTCACTTCAAGATTATAGCAAAAGTTGCAAGAAGTATTGGGCACCAATCTAAATTTTAGCACGGCTTATCACCCTCAGACTAATGGATAGGCCGAGCGAGTAAATCCTCGAAGATATATTAAGATCTTGTGCGTTATCCAATACGACAAGTTGGGATCAAAGTTTACCCTATGCAGAATTCTCGTATAACAATAGTTATCAATCAAGCTTGCAAATATCGCCATTTGAAGCCTTGTCCGGAAGAAAGTGCAGAACACCTCTCTGTTGGAATGAAACAGGAGATCGCCAAGTCTTCGGTCCATATATTTTGCAAAAGGCTAAAGAACAGGTAAAAATGATCCAAGAAAGATTGAGAACAGCACAGTCAAGACAGAAGAGCTACGCTGCTAACTGTCGGAGAGAGTTAACCTTTGCTCCTGGTAACTATGTGTACCTGAAGGTCTCACCGCTCAAAGGGATGCGTCGATTCCAAGTTCATGGAAAGTTAGCACCAAGATTCATTGGACCGTTCCCAATCCTAGCTAGAAGTGGAGAAGTGGCTTATCAGTTAGAGCTGCCACCGCAGTTGGCAAGAGTGCACAACGTGTTCCATGTGTCGCAGTTGAAAAAGTGTGTCAGGATACCAGAAGAACAAATGCAGATTGAGGATGTTGAGTTAAATGAGGATCTCACCTACCCAAAGTATCCAATCAGAATTCTAGATGAGGCAGAGCGCAGAACAAGGAACATGACGATCAAGTTTTGCAAGGTTCAATGGAGTAACCTTTCAAAAAGAGAGGCAACCTGGGAATGCGAAGATCTTAGAGCGGAGTTCCCCAACATTTTTTCCTAGTCTGTCCTAATCTCGGGGTCGAGATTTCTATTAGGGGGGAGGTTTGTAACATTTCAAATTTTATCCATTTAAAATTTTCCCTAAAGTTTTAATTTTTTTGGTGAATTTAAATTGGGCTCTCAAGTGAAAGTAAACCAATTTAAATAAAAATTCAAAGTCTAATTGTGTTCAAAACAATTTATTTAGGTTATAAGTTCCTAAAAGTATTTTTGAGATTTTTTTCTGGATTTTTTTCTAATTTATTTGGTACTTTTCTTAAAACAAAAACCATTTTCTTTTTCCTTTTCCGGCGGGCCGCTTTTCTTCTCCGCCCGACTTGTTTTCCCTCGGCCCAGCCCGCCTTCTTTTTCCCCGCCGCATGGCCTGACCTCCCTTCTCCTTGGGCCGTCGCCAAACTCCGCGCAACCGACCCCGAGATCCCCGCGCCTGTTCGCGTCGTATCCGCACCGAACACCTCGTCGCCCGCGCCTATTTAATGCACGGCCACTTCCTCTCTCGTTTCCCATGCTTCTCCGCTTCCGTCGCCACGTGAGAGCTCGCTGGGTTTGTGCCACTCCGCCGTCGCCATTGCCGACCTTGAAGCTCTTCCATCACCGTTCCTACGCCAGTGAGCCTCCACCGTTGCCTTTGGTCATGTTGGGTTCCCCACGTCGCCCGTATTCATTTGCCTCCAATCCCGACCCATCTCGCCACGATTTGCTCTCGGCCGAAGTTGTCTCCTCCAGCTCCGGCGATGTCATGCCACCGTGCGCCGACTCTGCCGCCGTCTTCTGTGCCCCGTAGTCAATCCACTGTGTCCCCGCGTTGTTCCGCCGCCCGCCTCCGTCCGCCCGCTCGTCGTTGCCTCATTTTCTGTGCCTCCAGTAAGTCTTCCGCGTCGCACCAGAATCGAAGTGATGCTAACGTTAGCGTGATGCCAGCCTGTGCCGTTCGGCCACGCAACCTGACTTCTGCAAGATGACGTCAGCCCTAGCCACGTGGCCGCCACGTCACGTGTGATCTTCTCGGTGAACTCGGTTCACCGTGAATGGTGAGATCCCAATTCCTTTTTCCTATTTTCAGAAAATTCAAAAATCCAACCAATCACATCATGCCACGTGTCATCTTTTCTGAATTTTTTATCTGAGGAACTTCGAAGAGCCCGTTCTCCTTCGTTCGAGCTCTAAATCCATTGATTAAAAATTTTAAATTCAATATCTATCTTCCAGTACCATTATTTTAAATTTTTGAATTTTGTTTGAATTTTTTTATTTATTTGTTCTCGTTTCCCGTGTAGATGACGCAGTCGAAGCTCAGTCAAATCAACAGTCGGAGGTAGAACAAGCAGGAGGCAACGAAGGCAAGTCTTTCTTAAACATGTTGATTCCAAATTTTATAAAATTCTTATGTTGTTTTAAATTATGCATGCTTACTTTTATGCAATGTACTTTAAATATAGTTTTAAGGTATAGTTCAAATCCAAAATTTGGTATACCCTCGTTGGCATTGATTATATCAAACCTTTGTCACCCTAGTTGATACTAGCTATTTTATTTTGTGATAACCAGTAGAGTAGCATGGGACACTAGAATTGTTTAGTCCAGCTTAAATGTTTCGGTATTGTGCCATTATGGGAATCATTTCAAATATTGTTTAAACTTATTTGTGAAATTGCGGCAATTGATGTTGCTGCTGTTATTTAAATAGAATAAAGTGGAAAAAAGGTTTAGACCAGGGCGGATGGATATTTGGCAGGTGTAGGAAGCACGAGACCTTGAAAGTGAATGTTTCGCTCTAGTCAATTAAGGACCGAAGCGTGTGTTATGATGGACCGGGCACTACCGTACAACCACAAGTCTATATGGGAATGACCTGAATAATTAATATGTATGTCTCATTATTAGCTTCACCAGTTGGTGGGTGCTAGATGAAGGTAGGTGCAAGAGGGGGCTTCCGACTGGGCAGATTGAACCCTTCAGTGGTGAAACCTTAGCGGACGAGGTTAATAGCGAGGTTGTACATTGTAAAGACCTTATTATGATCTCTCTGCCGACACACCAAAAGAAGTGTGTTAATTGCATGGCAACAAGAGACGATCATGTCTTGTGGGTAAAGTTGTACACACTCTGCAAAGTTAGAACTACTTAAGTAGCCGTGCCCACGGTCAAGGGCAGGCGAGGTACTCCTACACATTGTAGATTTTATGGTTTTGTTTTAAATGAAAATGATGGTTTGGGAAATCCGTGAGTAGATGGAGCTCTTGGGTTATGGTTTGGCAGATAGAGCCAGCCAGGTAGATAGAACCTGTTTAGTTATCATATCAAATTCAACTATTATTCTATTACATTTTGGTCAAATAATGCTTTGTGGAATTACTAGTTGTATTTAAAGTTAATTTTTGCTTTATGCCAAAAGATCCATATTATGCCTTCAATTGTTTTGCTTTGCATATAGTTATCATGCATTATGTTTTCAAGACTTGCGGAGTACATTTTTGCTCACCCTTGCAACATCCCAACATTCCACAGAGGAGTGTGAATAAGCTGAAGGTGACTACGAGTCCTTTGCTTGTGGTTATGACGAAGGTGATCCGGATTGGTACAGCTGCGTACCGCAGTCGATTGCCTATTGGGCAAATGGATGGGCTTATCCAGCTGCTGTTATTTCGTTTCCGCTGCTACTTTATTGAATTCAAGCGGCTGCTTATTTGTAATAATTGGCATAAGGCTGATACATTTTTGCTTAATTAATATTATTTGATTCATGATACAGATATGTTGTCATCACTGTTTCCACTGTGTGTGCTAGCTTTTCCTAGACTAGCACATGTTATACACAGAGGGTTCGGATTTAGAAATTCGGCCCCGACACAGACTCTGAGAAATGGCTTGGAGCCATGAGATCCGAGATAGAATCCATAGGAGACAATCAGGTTTGGAACCTAGTAGATCCGTTTGATGGTGTAAAAACCATTGAATGCAAATGGGTCTATAAGAATATTGATATGGTTGGAAATGTTCACATCTATAAAGCTAGACTTGTCGCAAAGGGTTTTCGACAAGTTTAAGGAGTTGACTACGACGAGACTCTCGCCGGTAGCGATGCTTAAATCTGTACAGATCATTCTATCTATTGCTGCATATTTCAATTACGAAATATGGCAAATGGATGTCAAAACGGCTTTCCTTAGTGGAAACCTAAGTGAGGATGTGTACATGACACAATCTGAAGGTTTTGTCGATCCAAAGAATGCTAGTAAAATATGTAAACTTCAAAAATCCATTTATGGGTTGAAGCAAGCATCTCGAAGTTGAAATATTCATTTTGATGAGGTAGTCAAAGGGTTTGGCTTCATCAAGAACGTTGAAGAACCTTATGTTTACAAGAAGGTTAGTGGGAGCGCACTTGTAATTCTAATCTTCTATGCGGATGACATATTATTGATTGGGAATGATATTTCTATACTAGAATCCGTTAAGATCTCATTGAAAAATAGTTTTTCTATGAAGGACTTAGGAGAAGCAGCATATATCTTGGGCATAAAGATCTAAAGAGATAGAGAGAAAATTCTAATTGGATTAAGGCAGAGTACTTACATCGACAAGCTGTTGAATCGGTTCAACATGCAGAATGCCAAGAAGGGGTTCTTGCCTATGTTGCATGGAATAAGTCTTTGCAAGATTCAGTATCCTTCAACTATTGATGAGCGAGACTGTATGAGTAAGATTCCATATGCTTCGGCCATTGGGTCTATCATATACGCCATGTTATGTACTCGACTAGATGTACCATATGCTCTAAGTGTTACGAGTAGATACAAGTTTGATCCAGGTGAAGGTCACTGGACAGCGGTTAAAATCATTCTTAAGTACTTGAGAAGGACTAAAGATGTGTTCCAAGTTTTTGGAGGTGACGAAGAGTTCGTTGTAAATGGTTGCACCGATGCAAGCTTCCAAACCGACGATGATGATTGTTGTTCGCAATCTGGATTTGTATACATTTTAAATGGAGGGATAGTGAGTTAAAAAAATTTCAACCAAGACACGGTTGCCGATTCTACGATGGAGGCCGAGTACATTGCGGCTTCTGAGGCTGCAAAGGAGTGTGTTTGGATAAAAAAAATCATTTCTGAACTGGGTGTGATGTCTAGTGCCTCCAGCCCAATGAATTTCTATTGTGTAATAGTGGAGCCATTGCGCAGGCTAAGGAGCTAAGTCCTATCAAAAGTCCAAACACATTCTATGGCGATATTATCTTATGCACGAGATTGTTGATATAGATGTAAAGATATGCAAAATACACACGGATTCAAATGTTGCTGATCCGTTGACAAAGCCTCTCACACAGCTAAAGCATGAGGTGCACACAAGAGCTATGGGTATTAGATACTTAAATGATTGACTCTAATGCAAGTGAGGGACTTTTGGAGTTTTGCCCCAAAGGCAATCATAGAGATGATTATATTTTCTTATGTTCATGGTTAATTATTTTGTTCTTTGAATATTGTCATTATTATTTATTAGCAAGTATGTGACTTGTTTGTGAAACTCTATATATGACTTTGTGGTGATTATTCTAAAGTGATCCCTAGTTGATAAACATATGAAGACACATATGAATAGACTAGCATATGTATTGGTTGATGACCATGTTTCTCGGGTCATAGATATAGATATATCAGGTTAATAATATGGACACATGTTAGAGAATATGGAGTTGGATCGACCCACCTTGAGATACTACGAGAATGTTGTAATCTTTTTGTCATCTGTTGGTCTCATATACAATGTGTATGCTATATCCTTAGACATGAGGTTGGCGCATGTGCTCGAGATATGTAATGACTTCCTTAGGAGTTGCCAAACGCTACTCCGTTACTAGGTAGTTATAAAGGTGGCTTTTGGGTTTATCATGAAGCATGTTGTGAAGCACGATTAATCAAGATATGATTTGCCCCTCCATTCAACGGGAGAGATATCTTTAAGCCTCTCGAGTGGTCGGATTCTGAAAATGCATGACCATGCTACTCGCGGTTAAAGAGTTAACCGTAGTTGGGGATTCTGAGTTACGTGATTGAGGAAGTGTAGTCGAGCTAACTAAATAAGGACGACATGTATTCACCTTGAGTTTGACCGATATCATGAGGCAAAGGGAAATACATATAACTAAGCATTGTTTAGGTTCATCCGATGTGATCTTTACATATACTCGGGAGTCGGCACGTCCTACTAGGGACCGCTACCGATTAATGATCGAGTAAGAGTACTCGAGCCATGTCTAAGTATACGTGAACCTATAGGGTCGCACACTTAAAAGAGTTGGGACTTAATTCGGATGGTGATCCGAATTCTGATTGATTTTAAGTTCCTAATGGGCCTCTATGTAGGGCCCATTATGGGGCGTCTATTTAATGGGAAGGGGTGCTAGCTTTAGGATTAAGAGACACGGTAGGAATTCGAAATTCCTGAAACCCTAGCCACCACCCCTCCTCAGCCCAGAACCTCGCAGTCGACGCTAGCACTTTGGCGCGTGGTGTTTTGCCCCATACGTATGGATACCTTGGAGATATTTCTGCGAAGCTTCAACGTTAGGATGATCCGCAACCTGCGACGGTCACAAGGAGCTGTTGGAGGAGGCGTGAGGATGGTACGACTACATCTGCACCACCGCACTACATCGACTTTACTTCCGTTACGGGTTTGCGCGTCTAGCGGTAATTCTGTAATCTATAACTTGCAGTGGTTTATTGGTTGCGTGTTTTTTTTTTAATTTTACGCTAAAGTAGCCTACCCGTTCCCCAACAATAAGCTAAGCAAAGCAACTAAAGCAATCAAATACGTCAAATTGTAGCATTTTCTTCCATGATCAAAGCAAAGAGCTAAAATGCTAAACCAGGAAGTCTTTCAAGAAGCATCCATGCCTTTCTACACGTGAACTACGCTTGATGACATCTTGTTTCTTCACAAAATGATCTACATGAAAACAAAATGGTGTACGAATTAAATACATTTCTCTAAAGGCTATTGAGACTGAAAAACATAAAGTAATAACCAAACAACTAGATCACCAAAAAACACATGGTCCAGCAGTACCACATGGCAACTTCTGAACAATAGTTAATCATGAAGAACAGCCAAATGTTATAATTAATATAAAAAATAAATAATGAAGTGAACAGTCTCAAGAATAAGGAGCAAAATCAAAACAACAAACAAAATTTCACTTCGAGTGATACCAAACAGGCTCTTACGTTTCATATGTCGTCCACTAGGTCAGTAGGCTACAGAACTGACTACAGGAAGTGCTTCTATACTCTCAGCAAAGAGGAGAACATGAGTTTTCAAACAAATGCCAATTAGCAGACATGTTTGCCATTGATTAATAATCAGTAATTGCATATGCTTTTTGAATTTTTATAATTATTTTACTTGTGACAACATAGAAGCAATGAAGCACTGCTTGCATAGTAATTAATTACACATTGCTTTCATCTAGTTAGCTGAGGTGTAAACAACATTTTGCAGCAGTCCTCATATTTGATAAAATACAATATAGTATATGAGACACTACAGAATCTAAAACATCACGTCAATTGGACAAAACTGCAAAACATAAAGTGAAACATGTAACTACAAAACTCAATACTCAACCCACTAGTTATGACTAGTGGATAATTAATTAAAAAGTTAGAATATCTATGGAATGCACTTCCCTTAAAAAAAGAAGAAGAAAGGTTGCTTACTTTCTATTTCAATGCTTTCTCTAGCGATACTCAAATAATTAATAATACTATAGTTTCAAGCCATCAAGAAAAAGAATTCACAATACAGAGTAACCACATAAGACTCCTTGAAGTTCTCACTGAGGTTTCTGGTCTTTCTCACAAGGAATATTATAAAAAGTGTTAAATACTTAAATGGATTCCACAAGAACCTATCAACAGCAATTAGTTCCATTGGCCATCCCTAGCTTGAAAAGCAGCTTTTTACATTCATTTGGCAATGATACTGCCATGGTGATCACGAGTACCAGACAAGCACATCATCTAAGGGAAATTGAAGGAAAAGGAACCGAATGATATAATTGACTGATCGTCCTCACAAAATGAAGTTCTTCAGTCTTGCATTCTTATTCCACATCATTTTACATATAAACGATGGTTATCAGAGTTTACATAGTAGTCCAAGACTATGATGCTATGATTGAATATACAAGTATCTATGTGCATACCCGTACCAATATATCGATAGCATTATTCAATTTAGTAATGACACTGAACTTCACTTGCTTAATTTGAAATGACTATGCAAGTGTATTGTCAAGAAGGTTTATGAAGAAACATGTTCTGTAAAATTTAAGAGTTAGAAAATAGGCTTGCTGCAATATGTAACCAATATTTCCAAACGAAACACACTAATAAAATAATGATAGAACAACATTCATAAATGAAGTGGCATTTGAAAAAAAAACAGCAAAATATACTCTGACCCTTAGCTTCCAAAACTACAAGCTAAAAAAGAGTTTGCAATAGAAATGAAGATAAGCAATTTCCCCATGAGTCTCTGAACCAAGATGAGCATTTTCTATTTCCTGACTTCATCCCCACCGAGGAATGAGCATAGTCATCTATTACACAATTAATTAAAGATATTTATACTGATGAAACAACCAGCAAAATTTTCATTTACTCAGTAATTTTCTTGATACTACTCTCCCAGTTATGTATGCAGCATCATTGGTAACTCCACTGAGGGTTGTTGATCTCCAGGAGACGGCCGAAAGTTGCTAATGCTTCATAAAATTTGCGGATCTTAAGATATCCCCTTAATGCAGAAACATCAGACTCCCTGAAGTTGGCCTTTTCTATAACTAGTTCAATAGCACCTATGAGGTAATCATCCATACCCAGGTTCAATAGACCTTCAGCTAGCATGCGAAAGGATGAAAACTCTGGCAGGAAACCCTTGTCTACCATCTCCACCAAGAAATCAAAAGCTTCTTTAATTGGCCCTCCACCACGACAGAGTCCACGAAAAACAATCTTATATGTGAAAGCATCTGGAGGTTCACCAACTTCTGTCATCTCTCTGAAAAGACTCAGGGCATCTCTGGCATTACTCCGTCTAAATAGAGACTGAATCACAGGGTTGTAAGCTTTTGGAGTAGGTCTCATCCCTTTTATTCGCATACCTCTGAGAAGCTTCAAAGCAACTTGAGTCCTACCAGCCTTGCATAGACCGTTAATGAGTGTTCCATATGTAACAACATCAACTTCAAATCCATTAGCAGTCATTGTTTGTAAAATATCAGCAGCTTTCTTGATGTTGCCTTGCTTGCAATAATGAGTTAGAATAGAATTGTAAGTGATATTATTAGGTTGCAGCCCTTCACTTATCATTTGATCAATAAGTTCTGTTGCATCATCAATCCTTTTGGCCTTGCACAAGCCATCAATAAGCGTATTGAATGTGATCGCATTCCTTGAAATGCCTTGTAGATCCATTTGATCAAAAACCTCTTCTGCTTCTTCTATTCTCATTTTCTTGCATAACCCATCAATTATAGTGTTATATGTAACCGTACTCCGAGGACAACCACTAGATTCCATCTCCTTCAACAAATCCAAAGCATTCCCAAGCTTCCCCAATGAGCAAAGGTTGTCAATCAATATATTGTATGTAACTTCATCAGGGGTGCATCCACTGCTCTTCATTTCTTCAAACAATCGAACAGCAAGATGGGGATCTCCTACCTTGCAAAGGACATTAATCAAAATATTGAAAGTATAAACATCTGGAGAGAGTCCCTTCACCGTTAGCTCACGTGCAAGGTCCAAGGCTTCCTCAAGGCGATTTTCTGTGCAAAAGGCAACAATTAGAGTATTGAATGTGGTAATGTCAGGCAGACAACTCCTATCCACCATTTGATTCAAAATTCCTTTAGCCTCTTCAAGTTCTCCATTTTTACAAAGGCGATTTACAACAGTATTGTAGGTGAAAACATCTGGATCATGACCCTCCTGAAGCATCAGGTCCATGACTTTCAAGGCATGACTGACATGCCCGTTTTGGCACAGACCATTAACAAAAGTATTAAATGTGATCTGGTCAGGTTCAAATCCATCTGCAATCTCTTGCTGTATATAGCTGAGAGCATCTTCCACTCTTCCCAGCTTGCAGTACCCATTAATCAAAACATTAACTGTTACCCTGGTCGGTGAGCATCCCATTTCCAGCATTCTCGCCTTCACCCTCAGTGCAGCTTCGATGCTCCCCTCCTCAACAAACCCTTGCATCAATGTAGTGAATGTCGTCTCATCAGGTACCACACTATGGCTAGACATCTCCTCCAGCATCAAAACAGCAGTCCTGACCTGGTGGGCTCGACACAATGCCTTGATCAGTGTGTTGAAAGTGACAACATCGGGTTTGATCCCCCGAGTACTCATCTCCGTATACACCAACTCCAGGAGCTTTATCTTACTCCCGTCCACAAGAACATTGAGAAGGTGATTGTACACCACCGTGTTTGCCTGAATGCCAAACAGGTCAAGTTGATTAAGAACCAAGTCGACGCCATCATCAAAAAGCTGCAAACGCGCAAAGCTCTCCACAAAAGACTGCACCACGCCCATTTCAACTTCATGCCCTTCCCGCCGCACCTCCCTGACAAGCACCTTTAACAAGTCGAACGCGCCAGCAGTCCCAAGCTTCCGGATGATCTCCTCGCACACGGCTGAGCTCGGGGTAAAGTCGTCCCGCGCGAGCTCCGAGTTCAGCATTCGGAGCGCCGCATCAGGGTCCGTCTGCTCGCGCAGGGCGGTTAAGAGCCGTTCTTGGTCGGAGGCGGCGGACGCTCGGAGGGAGGCGAGACGGGGGCGCCGCCACCGCGGTCTCCGCGCCGGCGGCCCGACATTGCACGGGCACGCCGCCGCCTGCGGCGACACGCGGGGGTAGGAGGCTAGGTTCGACGCGAAGGCCATTGCGGCAATATCGCAAGCATTTGGTGAGCGTAAGGAGTGGCAAGGAATGCCGAGTCAGCGGCCGGCGAAGCAATTTCACAGATAGGTGGTGCAAAAGAGAACTATATGGTTTTGGGGGAGAAGCTGAGGAGGAGGATTGAAGCAGAGGAGTTGCAGGTCTGCAGCTGCAGGTGGACGGAGGAAGAAATGAGAGGCAGTGTGACACTGTGACCGAGGAGAAGGCGAAGCCGGGCCGCGAAGCGGATAGGGTAGAAGGAATATTTGCACGTGAGTCCCTGTGTTTTGTATATCTTTTTCTGTAAGCTAAGAAAGAGTAAGGCTAAACGGCTAAAGATAAAGTTGTTGTTGTTTTTTTTTTGAAACGGGCGTCCATCGAACAATCAAATCAACCAATGTATAATAATAATAATAATAATAATAATAATAATAACAACAACTTCTTATACTACCTTTATTACATTTCATAGAGTTCCGTGAAGGGGAGCGATGCCACGTCACGCCCCCTGCAAAAAAGTCCTTCGGTTTTTAGTATTTGCGTCGACCTTCGGGCTGCCGGTGGCCGTCCATCTCCCGTGTCGACGCAGATCTGGCCGTCCGTCTCCCGCGCTGCTCTCGCCCGCTCATGCGAGAAGCTTCGCTCGCTCCTTCCCCCGCGCGCCGCGTGCCCCTCGCAAGAAACTTCCTCCCCCGTCGCGACCTCGAGTACACGGATACGCTCCAAGCGACGTGGCGTCTTCCCCCGTTCCTATCGCGGCTAGCCACCTTGGTCTCCTCCTCGCCTCCTTTGCTCGCCCTCTCGGATCCGATGGTGAGGTGGTCGGCTTTTCCTCCCCGGGGAAGGAACCGGCAGCAGCAAGCACCACTTCCTCCGGCCATCCTCTTGCGCGTGCGCTACTCGTGTCCTCAACCTCAGCACAGTAGCCCTCGGCCGGATTCCAATGCGCTCTACCGCCCCTCCACCACCTCATCGCGCTCGGCCTCCAAGATGGAAGACCAACGGCGTACGATCAGGATGGCGTTATCCGGTAAGATGTGTGTTCTAGCCATGGTTCGCCTAGCCTTCTTGAGTTCTCTGGTGAGTTTTTTCCCCTTTAGCTCTGTCCATGTTCTCATTCTGTCGATTTTGGGTTTAATTTCTTGAAAATGGAGAGTAGGATAATTGATTTGGGGAGGTATTTCCTCTTTCCCTCGCACCGTGCCGCCGCCATCAATCTGCTCGTTGGTAGCCAGGAGAATGTCCAACGGGTCGATCGTGCAGCTGCAAGTTCGGCATAGGAGCATAATAGGACCTTCGGGTTTAGCAGGGTGCTCGGAGTGCCGGTGTAGTGTCTCCCCACAGCAGCCTGGAGTTGTGGTCTTGTGCCCCTCTCCTCACCGTAGCCGTCATAGGCTACTACCAGTTTTCCCACCAGTGAGTTCTTTGCTTCTTTCCTCTGTCTCTCTCAATCTTTGTCTATTTTGGGGTTTGATCTCTTTGTCCACTTCTAGGGTTTGGAGGATGTCAATGGTAGGTTGTCGTGGCCCTTTGCGCTGCCCATACGGTCGCATCCGCGGCCACCATTGTTGTTGATAGAAGAATAGGTTCCGACCTTTCGATCAGAGGGAATAGTTTCGATTGGGAGGGAGAAGAAGTTGGCGATCAGACTACACCATCCCCAGACGATGCGCCTTAGCAATCGTTACACTGACTCCCGAAGTTGTTATTGATCTTGCTGGTGCTCGATCAACCTGACCACGAAGACCTTTGTCCCTGCAAGCAATCGAAGAACACGCAAGAACAAGATGAACAAGCAACTGAAATTAGAATTGAAACCACAAGTTCAATCAGAATCACAAAAGAGGGGTTTCTGAAGACAGGTAATTCGGGCGGTTTAGCCAACACGCGCGATTATAAGAAGTAGCAAATGCTATCTTTAATCTAAAAGAAAACCCCATCCCTAATGGCAGCGGCTGGCTGTTTATATGGTGGAAGGTGCATCCAAGAACCCTAGGGCGCAGGCTAAAGTGGGCTTTCCTTGTTACAAGGCCAAAGGCCCACTTTGACTCGGACTGGAAAAGTGATTCCACTTGTTTGGACGATTCCCGTTGACTCAGAAGGATTTTAGATGTGATTATAGATCCGTTGGAAAGTAGACTTGATAAGCTTTCGGTGAAGTACAAGAACACTCCAAACGGAGTCCGGATGCAGCCGTGGTGGCCGAAACAAGTCAGCCCTATCCTGGAGTCGAATCTGAACCCATCTTATGCACGTCTCTTCGATACTTCAGCTTGCTTGGTTCCTCGCCCTGGTTCCTGAGGCAAAGTATATCATCACAAGAATTAAATAGCATTCCATCCATTGAAATGTTTATATGCAGCCGAGGAACGCATTCACCTAGTAATTGAGTTGACGTGAGCGAGCTCGAGTAATCGGTCCTTGTATTACAGCAGCGGGTTCCGATTGATGTGTAGGTGATAGATTTGCAGGTGTGGCTATATCCATAGAAGTGATGTCCTCATCACTCTCCCCTTCTTGCATTGGAGTCGTCCTCGACTCAAGCTCGTCCTCTTCTCCAAAATATGGCTTTAAATCTGCAATGTTAAATGTGGGAGTGACCCCAAAAACTGCAGGCAACTCAAGCTTATATGCATTATCGTTAACTTTTTTCAATACTTTAAAAGGGCCATCAGCTCTAGGCATCAACTTAGACTTTCTTAATTGAGAAAAACGGTCCTTCCGCAAGCGCAACCAAACAAGATCTTCAGGTTCAAAAGTTACATGTTTCCTTCCTTTACTACCAGCAAGTTTATATTTCTCATTCATAGACTCAATGTTCGCTTTCGTTGTCTCATGCAATTTTAACATCAATTCAGCATGTTGTGTAGCATCAAAATTCAACTTCTCTGAAGACGGAATAGGCAATAAATCAATGGGAGCACGAGGAACAAAGCCATACACAACCTCAAAAGGGCACAATTTAGTAGTAGAAAGCAACGAACGATTATACGCAAACTCAATGTGAGGCAAGCATTCTTCCCACATCTTAATGTTTTGTTTTAAAACAGCCCTAAGCATGGTAGACAAAGTTCTATTAACAACTTCGGTTTGCCCATCAGTTTGGGGGTGACAAGTAGTAGAAAACAGTAGCTTAGTCCCCAATTTAGCCCATAAAGTTCTCCAAAAGTGGCTAAGAAATTTAGCATCACGATCTGAAACTATTATGTTTGGCACACCATGCAATCGAACAATCTCACGGAAAACAAATCAGCAACATGGGTAGCATCATCACTCTTATGACAAGGTATGAAGTGTGCCATCTTAGAAAATCTATCCACTACAACAAAGATGCTATCCCTTCCCTTCTTTGTTCTAGGCAACCCTAAAACAAAGTCCATAGAAATATCCTCCCAAGGCACACTAGGAACAGGAAGGGGCATGTACAAACCATGTGCGTTAAGTCGTGACTTAGCTTTCTGACATGTTGTGCAGTGAGCGACGAAACGTTCCACGTCCCGCCTCATCTTTGGCCAAAAGAAATGGCTAGCAATTATATCCTCCGTCTTTTTCACACCAAAATGGCCCATCAGCCCGCCTCCATGCGCTTCCTGTAACAACAACAAACGAACGAGGCTAGCTGGAATGCATAGCTTGTTAGCTCTAAACACAAACCCATTATTGAGGACAAATTTATTCCACATTTTCCCTCTTTACAATTCAACAACACATCTTTAAAATCAGAATCACGCTCATTTGCCCTTTAATCATTTCCAGCCCAAAAAATTTGAAGTCAAGTTGGGAAAGCATAGCGTATCGCCTAGACAAAGCATCAGCTATAACATTCTCCTTTCCCTTTTTGTGTTTAATGACATAAGGAAAAGATTCAATGAATTCAACCCACTTAGCGTGCCTTCGGTTTAATTTCCCTTGACTTCGAATATGCTTTAGTAACTCATGATCAGAATGGATAACAAATTCCTTGGGCCATAAATAATGTTGCCATATTTTCAAAGTTCGAACTAGCGCATATAACTCCTTATCATAAGTGGAATAGTTCAAACTAGGCCCGCTCAATTTCTCACTAAAATAAACAACAGGTTTTCCTTCTTGCAACAACACACCTCCCAACCCGATGCCACTAGCAGCACATTCTAGTTCAAAGGTTTTATTGAAATCTGGCAATTGGAGAAGTGGTGCATGTGTCAACTTATCTTTCAACATGTTGAAGGCGTTCTCTTGTGCTTTGCCCCAAGCAAATGGCACTCCCTTCTTAGTGAGCTCGTGCAATGGTGCAGTGATGGTGCTGAAATCCTTCACAAAGCGGTGATAGAATCCAGCAAGTCCTAGAAAACTTCGCACCTGTGTGACCATTGTTGGAACCGGCCAGCTGTGTATTGCTTCAACCTTGGCTTGATCAACTTCAATTCCCTGCGGAGTAACAACATACCCAAGAAAAGAGACTCGATCCGTGCAAAAGGTGCACTTCTCAAGGTTACCAAATAAGCGAGCATCACATAAAGCATGAAAAACAGCACGCAAATGATCAAGATGTTCTTCTAGTGTTCTGCTACAAATCAGAATATCATCAAAGTATACCACCATGAATTTTCCAATGAAATGGCGCATAACCTCATTCATTAATCTCATGAAAGTGCTGGGTGCATTAGTGAGTCCAAAGGGCATTACTAACCACTCATACAATTCAAATTTTGTTTTAAAAGCTGTTTTCTATTCATCCCCCAATTTCATGCGAATCTGGTGGTATCCGCTATGCAAATCGATCTTAGAGAACACAAGAGAGGCACTCAATTCATCTAGCATATCATCTAACCTAGGAATAGGATGACTATATTTGATTGTAATGTTGTTAATCGCTCTACAATCCACACACATGCGCCATGACCCATCTTTCTTAGGGACTAAAAGTACTGGGATAGCACATGGACTAAGAGATTCGCGTGCATACCCTTTGTTAAGCAATTCTTGCACTTGGCGTTGTATGTCCTTGGTTTCTTCTGGATTGATTCTGTAAGGCGCACGGTTTGGTAAGGAGGCCCCACAAATGAGGTCAATTTGATGCTTAATTCCACGGATTGGTGGCAGTCCCGGTGGCACCTCCTTTGGAAAAACATCTATGTTCTCCTGCAAAAGATTAATGACAGCAGGAGGTAAAGAAGAGGATGTATCTTCAAATGAAAATAAAGCTTCTTTGCAAACCAAAGCATAGCAAACTTCAGAGCCATCATTCAACTCATTTAAATCAGATTTGAAAGCAAGTAAACAAGCACCCTTCAGTTTAATCTCATCTTTCCTGTCATGAACAGATTTAGATTTGCCCTCTTAATGCTGTACAAATTCCTTTGCTAAAATCTGATTTTCACTCTTCTCATGTTTCCGATTTTTTTCTTTGCTGGCTCTAGCAAGTCATCCCTCAAAATGGCTTCAAAAGACATAGGATGTAATACAATTTTCTTCTCTTTATGCACAAAAGAGTACTGATTAGTTCTACCATGATGCAAGGTATCTTTATCGTACTGCCATGGTCTACCGAACAACATAGAACATGCTTGCATAGGCACAACATCGCGATCAATATAGTCATGATCTGAACCAATGGCAAAGTGCACTCTTAACAATCGTGTTACCTTTATCTTGCCGCTGTCGTTAAACCATTGGATGTGGTATGGCTGTGGATGTGGGCTTGTTTTCAGCTCTAGCTTTTGAACCATCTCAGAACTTGCTAAGTTGTTGCAACTACCCCCATCAATGATGACGCGGCATGAGCACTCCATGACCACACACTTGGTTTGAAACAAATTATGTCGCTGGTTCTGTTCGGCCTTCCCCATTTCGGCACTCAACACGCGCCGTACAACAAGGCTCTCATAATGTTCTGCATCTTTAGCACCAATGTGTTCTTCTTCCTTCTCATCTCCATTTCCTGCATGGTCAACGGCAAGCATAGCATATGTCTCATCATCCAAATCACTAGCAGAAGAATACTCACCGGTATCCCACACAATCAGCACACGTTTGCTTGGGCAATCTTTCCCCACATGCCCAAATCACTTGTATTGTAGGCACTGAATATCCCTCGTTCTTCCTGTGGATGCAACAGAAGAAGCGCTCATGGCGGGTGTTGGTGCTAACCCATTTGTTGCTTCAGATGTCCGCGGTATTGGTTTTGTTGGAGGCGTGTGTGGCAAGCTGCTAGTGGTACCCTATGAAGATGCATGGTTTGGGGCAGCAACTGAAGTACGTGGTTGCCATGATGTAGTCCGACCTGTAGAAACATTAGTCCTTGCGTGACGCCCCTGCACTTCCCTTTCAGCTTTACAAGCAAGATGGAATAAACGAGTGACATAATTGTATTCCTTGTAAGCTAATATGTCCTGAATTTCACGGTTCAACCCTCCCATAAATCTAGACATAGCAGCTTCCTCTTCTTCCACTAACCCACAACACAATATGCCTATTTGTAGCTCCTGATAATACTCTTCCACAGATTTGCTACTTTGTCTCAATTGCTACAGCTTATGTAATAAATCACGTGTATGATATGAAGGAACAAATCCAGCTCGCATGATCCTTTTCAAAGCATCCCAAGTTTGTGGCATATTGTTTGGGGTCTTATTACGATACTCACACCACCAAACAGAAGAAAAATCAGTGAACTCACTAGTTGCAGCCCTAACCCTTTTATGTTCAGGAAAATCATAGCAAGCAAATTTTTGATCTACAACTAGTTCCCAAGTGAGGTTAGCATCAGGATCATATTTCCCATCAAATGGGGGAATGCTGAATTTTATAGATCCTAGTGAATCATCATTTTCTCGTACCTGTCGTGGTGGTGGTCGAAATCCCATACCATGACGGTTGCGGTGTAGCTGTCGTCGTGATCTATCATCCTACTCTTCACCAACTTCGGTGTCCGTTGCATAGTCCTGTTTATTGTCACCAGCAACGCTGCTCACATGTCCATCAGCTAGGCGTCCACGATCCCTCTCCTCAAGTCACTGCAAGAATGCTGCAAGAGAGGTGTTGATTGCTCCAACCGAAACCTCCAACGCGGTGATTTTGGTGTGGGTGTCAATCTGAACTGCCTCCAATTGACCAAGGCGCTCATTGATGACACGAACATCCTCATCAAGCGCATCTGTGTGTAGCCGCATTTGGCGCTCGAAGTGCTGTATGATTCCTCGTGTGCGAGGGGAGTGTCGCACCACTTTATCGGCTTCTGATCCTGCCATGGTTAGACAAAGCAGAAAAATAGCTAATACAAAGTAACAAGATTATCCCTATCTACAAGGGGTGTGCTGGTGTCAATTCGCTCACTCTCAATCTGTTCAAACAAGTTCTTACCTGTTCTTACCAAGCTTCAGCAAGGAGGTGATGGCATCCAGCAAGACAAACAACTTCAGAGAGTAGGAGACAATCTGTGGAGCTATAGGTGGCTGAAATAGCACAAGGAGGAACCTTCACCACGTTAGTCATAGCAAGTTGAATAAACATTCTATGACGGTACCGTGCTGGTCATAGTCCCAAATTGTACTAGAGACGCGAGCCGAGACACAAACGTTGCCACCGAATGGCCCAAAACAGCAAGCTGCCTTTTTTTGGGGGTCACAAAACTCTCTTAGATGAACTCAGGAGACCCTAAAATCGAAATCTGCATAAAAGACTTTCGGGCAAACCAGGGGTATAAAGGTAATAAAAAGATGAACTCTCTCTCTCTCTCTCTCTCTGAACTTTGATTCGCGATTGATCTAGTGCAGCTTTTGAAATCTGTACTTGTCTTTTTTTTCTCCTTGATTTGGTGCGGCTTTTGAAATCTGCACTTGCCTTTTTCTTCTCTGATTTGGTGCGGCTCTTGTATCTGCACCAGCCTTTTTTTTGGAAAACGATATCTACTTTGGTAACACAGAGAATCACTCGGATTAGGAACGAAGCAAGGAAATTGGCAACCCAATCTGATCTCTCACACTAGACAAAAACAAACTCAACTCTAATCTGATCTACTAAAAGAATCCGACTCAAAATATGAACACAACTGTGACAAAAGCGTGTCTCGAACTCGAAACTCTAAGGGTAGAAACTAAAGATCAGCAACTCAACTCGTCGAAGCAACCGTAAATTCAACAAGCTGAGAACTAAGTAGCAAAAGCAAGGGCACAAACTGTTTTGGATAATGGAGAGCCAATCGCCTAATTTTTTTATGGTTTTCTGGACTGTAGGTAAATTAGAGGATGGGAAAAAAATCTCTCACCGATCAACCTTGAGCTCTGATACCACATGATAGAAGGATAGGTCCCAACCTTTCGATGAGAGGGAATAGTTTCGATTGGGAGGGAGAAGACGTTGGCAATCCGACTACACCGTCCCTAGATGATGCACCTTAGCAAACGTTACACCGACTCCTGAAGTTGTTATTGATCTTGCTGGTGCACGATCAACCTGACCACGAAGGCCTTTGTCCTGCAAGCAATCGAAGAACACGCAAGAACAAGATGAACAAGCAACTGAAATTAGAATTGAAACCACGAGTTCAATCAGAATCAGAAAAGAGGGGTTTCCGAAGACAGGTAATTCGGGCGGTTTAGACAACACGCGCGACTACAAGAAGTAGCAACTGCTATCTTTAATCTAGAAGAAAATCCCCTCCCTAATGGCAGCGGCTGGCTGTTTATATGGTGGAAGGTGCGTCCAGGAACCCTAGGGCGCAGGCTAAAGTGGGCTTTCCTTGTTACAAGGCCAAAGGCCTACTTTGATTCGGACTGGAAAAGTGATGCCACTTGTTTAGACAATTTACGTTGACTCAGAAGGAGTTTAGATGTGATTCTAGATCCGTTGGAAAGTAGACTTGATAAGCTTTCGGTGAAGTACAAGAACACTCCAAACGGAGTCCGGATGCAGCCGTGGCGGCCAAAACAAGTCATCCCTTTTCTAGAGTCGAATCTGAACCCATCTTATGCACGTCTCTTCGATACTTCAGCTTGCTTGGTTCCTCGCCCTGGTTCTTGAGGCAAAGGACATCATCACAAAAATTAAATAGCATTCCATCCATTGAAATGTTTATATGCAGCCCGAGGAACGCATTCACCTGGTAATTGAGTTGACGTGCGCGAGCTTGAGTAATCGGTCCTTGTATTACAGCAGTGGGTTCCGATTGATGTGTAGGTGATGGATTTGCAGGTGTGGCTATATCCATAGAAGTGATGTCGTCATTAGTTGTAGTGCGCTACCTTGCTTTACCTGGGTAGGTGCCTTTTTTATTGTCTTCTTTTACATCGCCAGTTCATTAGAAGTTTTGCAAGTGATGCCAATGCCATTGCTACTGCTATATGTGATGTCTGCACATGCCTCCAGAGTGTTTTTTTAGTTGTATGCACAAGTCATGAGTGGCTAATGGCAAATTGAGTTTGTCTAGGGCGAAGCTGTCCATCTAAGTGGCTACACAGTGTCCTCCTTCAGTTATTGAATAGTAGATATGTGATTATTTTCTTTTGCACACCAATTATCTTGCTATGATATAACAGATGATGTACTGAGAATTTCATGTGGGTTAATGACCACCTACAGCTAGATTTAGCATGTGCTTCTTGTTTTGTTAGTGATGAATGTCTATTGCAGCTTAGATAGCTATACATTGTTCTTGTATGCCATATGCATAGTTCAGTTAGGTGTTACTACACCAACTTCACTTATGTAGAGCTGTTGTTGGTCAGCTATTATTGTTTGCAGATTAGCTCTATAATTTGTTGATCAGAATCTTAGTAGTTAGTTGTTTAGGAATTTTGTAGGGAGATCTAGATTAAGGTATCCAGCAAGAGAGATATGGCTTTGCCTCAGAAGGATATATGTAAGTGTTAGTCCTGTTTCTTCTAGATTTCTTTGTTTTCTTAAGATGGCATTTGCATAGCTGAAACATTTGTATGTTCTAGCCAATCTGTACCAGATCCTTTTACATAGCATTGACCTATTTATACCGATTTCAACATTTAGCTTGTAGTTGTATTAATTTTACCATTCAAGTGGAAATTTGTTTGTTATATTTACCTAAGGTTGCACCGACAGTCGAGGATCCAAACTCCCTACAGCCCAAGTAGCTGATCGCGATCGAAGAGACCCTCCAGAACAGCCAGACCAACCTGCGGGACAAACAGGCAATTACTGGCTTCAGAGCTTTGATACCTGCGTCTTGCAAGTGCTGCTTTTTGTTAACGTTTCTTTTTTTTATGTCGATTTTGTTTTCTTGTCATTGCAGATGGAATCCAAATGTTTTTGCGGTAGCTGACACATCATACAGGTGGCCCGTGGGGGTTACATTTTGATTCGATTGCAAGGTGTACCCCTGTTTATTTTTACAACTTGTTTCGTTAACAATTGCCAAGTTAATGTAGGGCTATGGTTAATGCATCCCGGAGCTGGTCAGTATTAGTTAGTGCTGAAAGTAGTGCTGGCAAGACCGAAACAACAAAGCTTATCATGCAGTATCTTATGTATGTTGGTGGTAGACCTACTCTAGATGATAGAACAGTCGTGTTGGTTCTCAAAATACGCTTTCCCACTGTTATATATGGAAACAGATGTCCTTCCACTTTTCTTTTTTTTGAAATATTTGTTTCCTGGGTGGTGCTGTTGAAGATGTTGTCTTACAAGATCTTCATTTTGTTCCCCACCAGTCTGGCCCTCTTTTATAGACGTTTGGCAATGCAAAACACAGTTAGAGATGGTAGCTCAAGGTGAGGTTTCACTCTTACATTGCTTAATGTGGGGTCAATTTTATTCAATGGTTCAGATGTGTCCTTCAATTAGATATTACCTGTTGATCGTCATTACCCATGATAACAGTAAGTTTTTTTCAGAATATATAGCAGTTTTTCTAATTTGTAGGATTTAACATTTTCAATATTTCTTTGTATTACCTTAACTTACAACACTTTCTTAGCTGCAGCCGGTTTGGTAAATTTGTTGAGATACAATTTAATGCAAGTGGTATGATATCCAGAGTTGCCATTAGGACCTATCTTTTGGAAAGGTATCGTGTTGTGTGAATTACTGATCCTGAAAGGGATTTTCATTGCTTTTATCAATCATGTGCTTCTGAAAAGGTATGTATACCAAGTACCAAGTATTGCGTTGGGATAACCAATAATCTGTGTAAACATTATACGAGTTCCATTATAGGATTGTTTTTGGATTTTCTGTGTTGTTGGTAAATTTGCTCTTGATGATCGAACAGTTGAGCAATAGGTTCTCGAAATACGCTTTCCCACTGTTATATATGGAAACAGATGTCCGTCCAGTTTTAAATTTTTTGAGATATTTGTTTGCTGGGTAGTGCTGTTGAAGGTGTTGTCTTATAAGATCTTCATTTTGTTCTTTTGGAGACATTTGGTAATGCAAAAACAGTTAGAGATGACACCTCAAGGTGAGGTTCCACTCTTACATTGCTTAATGTGGGGTCAGTTTTATTCAACGGTTCAGATGTGTTCTTCAATTAGATATTACCTGTTGATCGTCATAACTTGCGATAACAATAGTATTTTTCCAGAATATACGACGCCTTTTCTAATTTGTAGAATTTAACATTTTCAATCTTTCTTTTTATTACCTTAACTTACAACACTTTCTTGGTTGCAGCCGGTTCGGTAAATTTTTTGACATACATTTTAAGGCAAGTGGTACAATATCCAAAGCTGCCATGAAGACCTATCTTTTGGAAAGGCCTCGTGTTGTGTGAATTACTGATCCTGAAAGGGATTTTCATTGCTTTTATCAATTATGTGCTTCTGAAAAGGTATGTATACCAAGTACGAAGTATTGTGTTGGGATAACCAATAATTTGTGTAGACATTATACGAGTTCCATTACGGATGGTTTTGGGATTTTCCGTGAAGTTGGTAAAGTCCACATTAGTTCTTGAAAGACATGGTTAGATTTAATTTACAATCATATTCCGTTGCAACTTACACCTTCACGTTTTTCCGATTTAATTAGTTTTTAATATAATTGTTATGTACTTATGATGACATGCATTTCTATTACAAGAATGGTGAACTTGAATTGTCCTTGCTATTTGTTCGGAACTGTTTAATGTTACCAACACATGTACAGATTAGCTTTCTAAAAATATTTTGCATCTCAGAGAACAAATATTGCATAATGTCTTTATTGCTGAAATGATGGTTCTATTATGTTTGTTAAGCAAACCGATGGTACTATGAAAGGACTTCTAATGACTTACCTACTACTGTTATTCTCAGGTGACCAAATTAGGTTCTTCCTTATATATTAGTGGTGAATGTTTACAACTTTGATTCTATACATTCTAAAAGAAATCTTATTTAAGGATGGAAGCCTTAGTATTCTAGAGGTTTGTCTATATAAATATGGTGCTTAGGTCTATTTTATTTCAGTTCAACCTATCCCAACTAGATATACATGTTGGTCCCATGCAGCATTAAAACTTTGATTTGCATTGTTTCTATCTTAAGAATGCGGAACTATACAGGCTTGGGCATCCAAGCCGTTTGCGTTACTTGAATCAAAGCAAGACGTATGAATTGGAAGGGACAAATAATGAAAATGAGTACGGGAGGACAAAAAGGCCGATGGATATTGTCGGAATTAGCAGAAACAATCAGGTTCCTTACTGCATGTAAACATATTCAAATGTTACATGAAAAAAATCAACCGCTAAAATTCATTGCATGCAATACTTCAGTCTGCAGTTTGCCTTTTTTCCCCCATTTTCAGAAATGAATGTGTATGTTGTACTTTATTCAAGATGCTATATTTCGCACATTGGCAGCCATTCTACATCTTGGCAATATTGAGTTTTCTTCGGAAAAGGAATCTGGTTCTTTGAAAAAAAAATAAGGATTTGACATCAGGTTTTCACCTCCAAATGACATTGTGACCATTTTATTGTTTTTTTATTATCCTGATTTGCCTATAATTACGGTTCCAATATTTGCATTGAGCCTTGACTTCTTCATATGCTTAGTTTTAGATGCTCTGGGACATTAACGTTAAATATGCAGATGACTTGGCAGACGAGCAAATGATCACTTGTCCGCCCTGTATGAGTGAATTTCCAGATATGAGAATAAAAAACACTACAGTAGATAATTAAAGTTGTGATTTCTATGGTCACTAACTACACATGCCGCGTGTTTATACAGATGTTAATAGTTAAATCTGTTTAGATGTGCACCTACTTAACTGTGATTTCTATGATAACTGTAGATGTTGCACGTTCACTGATGAAGACTTCATTTATTAGTAGCAAAGTTAAGATTTTAAATTGTCCACAGTTAATTGTTTTAGCTCCCACACCAGTTCTAGACAAGGTCGGAGAACCTTAAAATTTAATAGACGTGTTGAAAATAATGTTTTGTTACGTGCAAGACACCATTTCTTCTATGACTCCTACGTTTTCTTTGCATACAACTAGATTTTCTTACCCTTATTGCTAATTTTATGCCCCTTTTTGGTTTCTTGCAGGTTATGATTCAACTATCGCAGGACAACCTTGTGACTCGTTTGTCAACATTTCTTCCTCCACTATTGGATGCCTTCGAAAACCATAGCCCATATGTTCGCAAGGTCCATTCATTCCCAGTTCCTTTTATAAATTGTGCTTAAGACCGTCCTGTATTTTCTTAGAAACCTTGCTCTAATTCTTTCATCTCCCCAAAAATTCTTGATAAAGATCATGGGAATAGTAAGAAATCTAACAATTTAGCAAACAATTCTCAATTCATCTTTAAATTGTCCAAGACTTGCATGCATGAACCACAATGCCTAAAAGTTGTGCTAAAAATCAGCTTAAAGCGCCCATAATTTTTTCAAAAACCTCATCTAATCAAGAGGTCAATGGGTAGCGGGCTTGTTGAGCTATACTGTCTAAAATTTGTGCATGAGCTATAGTTACAATGATGAACCATTGAGCATCTCCCTGTAGTACAACTCAGTTTGTTCAAAAAATTAAGAAGCATTTTGTTGATATATACTTGCGCTGCAACCTTCAGTTATCTAGGCCATATTCCTACAAATAGCAATGCTAACATTTAAATAAATTCTGCTAATTAGGCGGATGTGATTGAGACGTCAACGACAGTATCCATCGGATCGCGGGGCCTCGAGGCAAGCCCATGCCTCCGTTGCCCTTGCGTGGCGTAGCACCGTAAATAACACCATATCGCAAATCCAAATAGACAAACGATCTATCTTATTACCTCATTTCATACATTGCTATAATATTCGCTTACACTAACTTACGCGGCGTGCCGTCGTGTACACTCATCTAGTATATATTTTAGTGGGAGGAATTGGCCGCCTCCCACCAGTGCCACCTCAGCATTTCCGTGAGAATTTCCTCCAAAAAATTAGAAATTACATTTAGGTCATTCTATCGGTTTTTTAATAAAATAGACCCAAAAAAAAATTGAAATTACGTTTAGGTCACTACACGGTTTACGTTCAGGTCCTCTAGATGGGTTTTTAACAGAATGGACCCGAGAAAAAAACGAAATTACGTTTTGGGTCCAAAAAACATATTTTTTGCTGAATTGACCCAAAAAACAAATTACGTTTATGTCCCTCCACATTTTTTAACAAAAGGCCACTGATTTGCCAACGGCTCACAGCAATCCATAGATTCAGCGACAGCTCCTAACAAACCATTTTTTTTAAGAAAAAACAAAAAAATGAAATTACGCAAAAAAAAATCCACCGTTTTTTTAGAAAACAACAAGAGAAAACCGATATCACGCAAAAAAAAACACGTTTTTCAACAAAAGGCCACTGATTTGCTAACGGCTCATAGCAATCCATAGATTCAGCGACAGCTCCTAACAACCCATTTTTTAAGAAAAAACAAAAAAAACCGAAATTACGCACGGCGCAGCATAGCGCGCGAACCCTTTCTAGTCACGATTATAGACGAAGAATAATGGATATCAGATGTGACAGAAAATTCTAGAGCCAAAGTTTTATTTATAAGGTTTTTTTTTCAAATCTCTCGTGCGATGCTTGTCTATTTATAGGTCTAAGATATGAGCACACGATCCTACAAGGATATGAAATCTACTAGTTTTTGTAGTACTTCCTATTAGGCTAGATATGTCGATATGCGTGTGTCATTCAAAAATCCTTAAAAAACTAAGTGGAAGAAATGGAATGCTAAAAAGAAATGTTTTAAATCGTGATCATCATAATGAAAACTGTGATGAATAGCGAAAACTATCGCAGATACGTCGTGGTCATAATGAAAACATGTTGATTGTATTGATTTCTATGTCTTGTACTACATGAATTAATATAAATAACTTTAGCAATGCTTTAATGCTTTTTCTTTTAATATAAGTTATACAAATCTCAAAGTAAACGAAGGGGTAAGTAATCACCATTTACTATTCATTCATGCTTTAATATTTGCGCAACTGTTAAAAAGAAAAGCATGAAAGCACCTCTCAAGCAACTTTTATATATAAAAAAGGAAAATTTGAATGCCACTCTAAAGTCATCTTCCATTACAAAATGTCGTCTTCTAGCAATTCCATTCTAAACCTCTCACAAAAATGCTATTGATGTTGTAGTACCTCGACTCGTTAATATGAACACCCATATAGTCCATGTGGAATAGTGGTGGGATTAGTCCACATTGCTAGCATAAAGTGAGTTGTAGTAGTATACAATGTATGTTGTGTCCAAGTATGGCATTTGCTGTTTAACCCTTTTACACGAAGCAAGAGTGAAGTGTAAGCAGGGTGCTATGTGTTTGCGGATCCGCTCTGTGGGTGGGTTGGGCATTGAGTGGATTTTGGACAAGAGTGTTACAAATGGTATCAGAGTATCAACCTTCGCTGTATGGTCGCGTGTGGGATAGGGGCATGGGCATATGGTGTATGATGCGTGTGGGCCTGCAGTGGCCACCCAACATGGTATATGTGCCGGCACTGTACGCATGGACGTGTACTAAGGTGTGGTTCTTGGCATCTGCCGCATATGTGGTGTGCTACTAAGGACGTCAGCCCTTAAGGGAGGGTGAATGTAATACCCGACTAGTTAATGTGAAGCCTATGTAGAGCGGCGATGAGATTAGTCCCATATTGCTTGCCTAAAGTGAGTTGTAGTAGTATATAATGTATGTTAGATTCAAACATAGCACCTCTGGGTTAAATCGTTTTACACGAAACGAGAACGAAAGTGTAAGCGGTGTGCTATATGTATGCGGATCTGCTCGATGGATGGGCCAGACATTAAGTGGATTTGAGCCAGTATGTTACATATATACAAATTACAAATTTAGCCTATATTTGACTAAATTGCCTCTAAATTCTTTCACATCATCGGTCTTCTTCCTCATTATTGGTCTTCGGTGTCGGGACCCGAATATGCAAATCCAGACCCACTATGTATATCGTACTAGTCTAGGATCCCGCTAGTGCACACATACTCAACAAAAATGAATATCACAATCATACATAGCAAAAACATAACAAAAGACTTCATATATTAAATATAACCTGTTGATTGACTTTATGGTTGACTTTACATTATTGGGCCACACAGGGCATAAGCTATAATAAATAACTGAAGTAGAAAGAAACGTAGATAAACCCCTCAGTATGCCATAGGCAACTGACAAGACTCACATCATAGACGTTCGTCTCCTCTTAGTACTTCTCAAAAGTTGGTGTAGCCTCCTTCTCAACTGATGATTTTGTTGTGGAAAGGGTGAGTGCTTAAAGCACTCAACAAGTTGTGCACAGAATACAATTCTAACATAACTATATGCAAGGCTTATTCCGAATGAATGGCTGACAAGACTATTTTGCAGTAAAGCATCATTTATGAATAAGCACAACAAATAGATGGAAATGACAGCAAAACAAATAACAGTAAGTATAACTTTCAAGTATTTCTCAAGTAAATATGGCACTATGCCCTAACATCCTCTAAACTTTTCAATGGCACAAAGCCTCCCATTCTAAATTTTATTTTTCCAAAATCTAACCTTTGACTGTAATTCCCAAGTATTGTCCATTACAGTGGATACGGCAATCCGAATAGATTACACTCTGTAGAGGTTATGCACTTTACACACATGATATGATCAGACTATACTACCAAGCTATGTCATGTGCCCGTTGATGTGTGGCTAGTAGATCATAACAAAACCTTTAGGGAAACTTCATCTTAACATAGACCCTCTCGATAAGTCTGACTCACTATCCCTTCCCCCACTAAGGACCGAAGTATAGGACAGACATATCATTGGACAGATGTGAACATGACACCCCAAGTCCCCCTCATAACCACATACTGAGTTTGGTTATATTCCCGAGGCTTCCAATGTTAACACTGAGTAATCTTACTTAGTTAAGATTGTCCCATTTTAGACATGTGGTTGCATGATTGACCGAGGCAAGGCTTCCACAACCTAACCGTCACATAGGCCCACTGCCCCTTGCCACCTACCTCAATCTAAATCATTTACCACCCAGTTGATTATCGTGCAACACATGCCATCAACAAGTCTACATCATTGTGAGATAAAACATGTCACCACAACTCAACATCATCATGTGACAATACATGACACACCAATTCCACAAAATATTTCATATTCCATTAGTCAAGATTAATTTTGGTCATTCGAAAGACATGAGTTATACGTGCCATGGCTAACTAAGCACGATCTAACAATTCACATTGGCATCTAATAGCAACCAACTATAATGATCCATCCTAGGGTGAAAAATAATTATGGCATACAATGAAAAGGTATGTATACTCAAATTGGATTAAATAGCTAGATCTAACAAACTAATTTGAAATCAGTTCTACACATAAAATATCATGCATTAATTTAAATCAACATAGCAATTTGTAAAAATAGGTTCAACATGATCAAAGAATAACATGCCATGAAATAGATCTTGTTCCTGCTCTGGACCTTGCTCTTGAGTCAACGGTGTAATACCCCGACTTGTTAATGTGAAGACCCATGTGGAGCGGTGGTGGAATTAGTCCCACATTACTTGCATAAAGTGAGTTGTAGTAGTATCTAATGTCTGTTGGGTCTAAACATAGCACCTTTGGGTTAACCCTTTTACACGAAGCGAGGACGAAAGTGTAAGTGGAGTGCTATGCATGCGTGGGCTCGCCCCACTATGGGCTGGGCCATGAGCGAAATTTGGACCAGAGTGTTATAGATGGTATCAGAGAAACAACCTTCGCTGCACGGGCAGGTGTGGAACAAGGGAGCGAGCATATGGCATGTGTGGGCCCAGAGTGGCCACACAGCATGGCATATGTGCTGGCACTGGACACACGGCCGTATACCGAGGGGTGGTCCTGGGTATCTACCATGTATATGGTGTTCTGCCGATGGCGTCAACCCTTAAGGGCGGGGTGAGTGTAATACCCCGACCTGTTAATGTGAAGGCCCATGTGGAGCGCTGGTGGGATTAGTACCACATTGCTTGCATAAAGTGAGTTGTAGTAGTATATAATGCATGTTGGGTCCAAATATAGTACCTCCGGGTTAACCCTTTTACACAAAGCGAGAATGAAAGTGTAAGTGAGGTGCTATGAATGCGTGGGCCCGCCCCATGGCGGGCTGGGCCATGAACAAAATTTGGACCAGGGTGTTACAATTAGTGCTACTAAAGCTTCACATACTCAATCACTTTCAATTGTCATTAATCAATAAGGCACACCATCAACACATGATGGAGAGCCTAGATCCATTGATCTAGTTTTTTGATGATTGAATGATAACCGAACACAATTTAAATTAAATTTAAATTATTATGAGTATATTTCAACTACGCAAGCTTCATATACTCAATTTGATGTGTTCCAAAGTAATGATCCAATTGATATGAAATAATGGAAAGGGATCAATACTACTGAGACCATCAAACATAGAATAAACTCTATTAAATGTGTGCATATATATAATTGAACTTGAACCAATATGCACATATTCAATTTGAGATTTTTTTAGAGTTTATCCTATATTGACATAAGTATACTACTACACAAGTCTTATGTACTCAATGATTTGTTTCAAAGTAAAGATCCTTGAAATGTGTGGCTAGATGAAAGGGATTGATACTATTAAAACTTCAAGATAAAGCATGAACTCCCCTTAAATGGGTGCATTCATGTATATATGGAATTTGAAATAAAATACACATCTTAAGATTGAAACTACGGTGGAGTTCATCCTTTATCTTAAATCTAAGGAATGCATTTAAAAATAATAGAGTTGTATTTGATGCATACCTTTGGTATTTCCATTTTTCAGTGAGATAAGACTAATCAAAGATATACTTAATAAAAGAGTTGGTCTCATATTTGGATTTATCAATATGATCATAAATATTATATCCAAGGAATGCAACAAGATATGACTATAAATTCTCATGCATACCTTTGATATTTCCTTCTTTTCATCCAAAAGAGACTAATAAGAGTTAAGCTTAACAAAAGAGTTAGTCTCATAAAATGATTTGTCATTAGTTAACAATTGAGACTAATCAATATTATGATTATCAAAAGGGTTAGTCTCAATATTAGATTTTTCATTAACATCAAAACCATATTAATGGAGCTTGAACTTTCACTAGGCTCATCGGATTCATCATCACCCAATCTATTGGGTGCGCACCTTGGATCAACTGGTGCGCTGCTGCGTCGTCTCGCACCGTGGAGACCATCGTCGCCTAAGAAGAAAACCTCGCTACAGACATTCTAGTGCATTGCAGTTAAAGGTAAATGGAGCAATGGAATCGCGACGATGAGATCTTTCCAATGGTGCCCTCACCGGTTGCTGGTGGTGGCCATAGGGTCCTGAGCCCACGACGGTGACGTGGCTATGCCTCAGTCCGACGTGTGGATGAACATGTATGTTTCCACACTGGATGCCGTCAACGTCGTGTCATCGAGATATGACCATGTGGCGTCGTGTTGGCGGTGAGGTGTTGTGAGCGCAGGCCTACACGTCGCTGAGCTTGTTGGTGGGCTCGGTCCACTGTGAGCTGGCCATGAACCGTAGACCTAGTCATAGACTAGGGGCCACATGTTAGTATCTGGCATTTTTAGATTAGTTTAATCGGTGCTGGCGTCAGCAATGATGCAATAATCTGATTTTCCAGTACAAAAATAATTCAGAAAATAATTAATTTATGATTTTATGATTTTTCTTTTTTTTTCAAATCTTTCGAGAGCCTGTTCTTCTTTATACGAGATCCGATTGAGGCGATTCAATTTTTTAAAAATTTATAAAATTGAGATCTATTTAATGGTGAATTTTATTTGATTTTTGGAGTTTGTTTGCTCTCTAGTTTAGGTATTTATTGCTATTTTCTCTCGATTCGTGTAGATGTTGAAGTGCTCAAAGCGTCCGAGGGTGAACCGTTTGTAACACCCTGGCACCCATGTGCCCTAAATGTCACCTTACTAGGTCTTTACACTAGTATATAACCCTCATCAACTAAAATTTTTAGCAACATCATACATACACTTCTAGACATTGAGCAACATCTACCAAGTATTTCCAAAAAGAATTGACATTAAACATAACATCAACAATAACAATTAACCATATTTCACCACAATTTCAGCAACAACCAAATTTAACATCTAGACAAGATATTTCAATTACAAGGTACAAAATGAAGTATGTCAAAGGACAATAGAGAGGCACAACCCAAGTTATTAAACAAGCCACAATCATAGCTTAAATAAATAGAATAAATCCTTACAGGTTTCACCTGCTAAAGTATTTCAAGAATGAGTTTGTTTATTTATTCATTAAGTAAGCATGTTCTAGAATGCTAAATATTATGATGATAGTGGAGAAATTGATATGTGTCGTGTCCGTGCTACCCCAATCCCCATCATGTCAGCCTCAAAGTACCTAAAACATTAAGCAAACAAGCGTGAGTCCAAAACTCAGCAAAGTATATCATTCAACAATATCAACACATGAAAATAATCATTGAATAAAATACGTCATGTCATGTTATCCATACATAAAGGAGAACTCATCATTTTAAATCTCTTCATTCACTTTATTCATGCAATGATACATCATGCTTTATGCTCAAATGTATATATTTTTCTCTATGTTTATACCGGTATAGCTGAGTGCACACCCGTCGATGTCACACACTCATTTCCTTCCATCCCAGTGGAGGGGCCTACGAAGTAGGTCTTACTCCCATCCACATCCCGTGGAGGGGCCTACCCGCAGTAGGACTTTTGTGTCCACCACAAGTGGGTCACCTCTTCTATAATGAATGCACATATGCAAATGACATGAATTATTTGCAGGTTGCATCACTTCCAACATTAACATAAACATAACATAATATGCATATAAATAGTGGTAATAATGCATTTCAGACATCTAGGATAGATAGATATCACTTAACCATTCACCACCTCAAATCATATCATACCATCATCATAAACAATGCACTTGCCTCTTTACCCCCGAGGAGTGGAGTGACGCGAGGTTGAGGCCACTCCCAAAGTCACACCACCTGAAATAAAAACAATCATATCAAAACATTAAAACCAAGGTACAAGCATCAAATACAACAATGTCACACCTACGCACAACCCTGGCTTAACTTTCACCTTCGCCGGACAATTCAACCTCTAAGCTGTCCCAGCGATCTAAAGACTATAAGTTCTACCTCAGGAGCCCAAAACAAGGAAACCATGAACTTTATGAAAACTACAGAAGGTTATGCACAAATTTCTAGTTAACCGACCTTTTCAACCTATCCATCTAGCCTTTCGTTTCCAGCCCCGAAAACCAGTCTGCTGTATCTCTGTACAACAGACTTCAAAATTTTATAACTATCTTTATACAATTCCAAATAAAGAAAACTAGGACATTTCTAAAATCTATAGGAAATTATCTAGCTTTCTCTAGTTATTGAAATAATTAAATTCAGCCACTAAACGACCCTAAACTAAATATTACTGAGACTGCTTCGAGTAAAGATTAGAAAACTGTATAGTCTGCTTCAACGGGTCATAACTTTTAATCCGCTTAACCAAATTTCGTGTTCTTGTACTCTAATGAAACTTAAGACAAATACATACAAATTTCACAACTATCATCCTCTCTAAAACTGAGCCTAAATACCACAAAACGCAGCCCTAAAGATGCAATTAGCGCTGCTCGAGTCCATAACTTACCCCATAAGCAGGAAAGAAGTCTACGACTAGGTAAAGGATATTGATGTTGTGTTCAGAAAGGGCCATAAATTGAGAACCCATGAGAAGACCATTTTAAAGAAGTGATTGATCTTTCGGGACCGACTGTACTTGATGAGGACATCACTACTACGGATATGACCACACCTGGATGGACCAACTCCAACACGTCATCCTTGGGCCAAGAAAAGAGAGATATCAAATCCATCATGTTTTGGAATCCAATTCGACCTCCAGATACCAGCCTGAAGTAAAACGAGCATAACTTTTGCATACTATGTCAAATTGGAGAGTTCTTGCACTTTATTAAAAGCTTACTTCAAGATCTTTCCAACAGATTTGATCCCAACTAAAGATTCCTTCGGAGCGCTCCGTAATCAACAAAACAAGTCGAATCAACTTTCCAGTCCGAGTCAAACTTGGGCCTTGGGCTTTGTAAAAGTCCTATTTGGCCTCTCCTTTGTGCTGGCAGAATCCCTTTTCTCTTTTACCTGTATATAGTTAGAGAGTCCCCCCAAAATTACTTGGGTTTTGTTTAGTTGTAGTTTTCTTTGGTGAAACTATTTGGTATTCTTTTGTTCGGCAAGATCAACAACAATACTGTGCTTCGAAACCCCACATCAATACTTCAATTATATTTGCAATTTCAGATCGCTTTTGCTTTGTTCTTGCTTGTTCTTCGAATGCTTGCAGGAATTGATCTTGATGATCAGGTAAACCGGGTTATGGCACAGTTAATAACAACTCAGAGTTTGGTTCAGCGATTGCTTGGCGTCGGTCGTGTTTCGGTCGTAGCCTGGATCATGAGGGTTGTCTCCACTAATCGATAGTTATCCATCTCACCGAAAGATCGGGACATCCAATAGCCTCATCATGTTGTATCAAAGCTTTCGTTAATCGGTGGGAATTTCAGTACCTTAGATTTATTTTTGTTTTTCTTCCTACATTGAAAATTACTCCACAAAAATTCAACATTTAGATTCAATCTGGTATTTTAGTGAGTTTTGTTAGGTTTTGATCCATTAGAGTTCTTGTTTTAGTTGTTGATCATTTTTCCTTCGCGTAGCTTTTCTTTCAATCTGTCCAGTACTTTGTTTTGTTCATAACTTTCGCATACGACATCGGATTCTAGTGTTTTTGCACTTTCCTAAAACATGGGAACGAGCTCTACAAAAACCTAGTTGGGCACGAACTCTAATTCTAGATCCAATTTTGTTTGATCTGTACGTCAAAGTTGGTGAATCAAGTTATACTTTCAGTCCAGATTGGTTCGGTATTTTGATGATAATTCTCACATCCGAACTTAGATTGAGAAGTTGTTATACTTTCCTGAATCGTTGAAGTGTCCTCTACAAAAACATTTTTCGGTGTCCTTTGTGATTCGGACTCCTTCAAACCGAATTTGATTTGGATTCAGATTTTGTCAGGTTTGCTAAATTTAGGTCAATTCTGTGCACCTAAGTGTTTTGGCTATAACTTCTATATACTAGCTCAAATTTGTTGTTCGTACACTTGTTTTAAAGCATAGAACATTACCTTCAATTCATTACATTGTGAGCAAACTAGATTCGGTCTTTTCATATCTTAATTGCAATGACAATTTTGCTACACTGTTCTGGTCGAATTTGGGTTTCTCACTTCATTTTGTGTTCTTGCTTTGTTCCTTTGAGTTGTTTGATTCCAGTAGCATCCACAATCCATAAAACCCAAAAATATCAATACACATACCTTTGGGAACCAATTCACCCTTTGTGAATACTTTCATCCCAATTGAGACTAGCTATTTGATATTGCTTAGGGCTGCTCTACTTGATACATTGCATAATCTTGAATTATCATATCATAATGTATTGTGACATCTATTTAGGGATTCCAAAACTTTGTTCATACTAGTGTTTGCCGAAAGTCACCAAAAAAAGAAAAGAGAAAGAAAGAGCCAAAAGGCCAAAAAAAGAAAAAAAGATGAAAAGAGAACAGAATAGTGGCCAGTAGCACTACATTGAGCAAAACCCTAATTTGTGTTCATTATTTTCAGATTGTGCAATTTGTATTAATTAGTGAGCAATCTTGTGCACTTTTACCTTTTTGAAGCAATTAGCTAGTGTCCCTCCATAACTTACGCAACACGACCTTTGCTGCTGAAAATTTTCTTATTTAGCTCATTCTATTGGTTGCATTAAGTTCCATTATCGTTGGGCGTGTGTTGTCTTGAGATTCTCTTATGTCTTTGAGATCGGCAACTAGGGTTTGTGAATTCTAGTTTGGGTCATTACTTATCATTACAATAACTAGAATTATCAGATTGCATAGGAAAAAAATATTGCTTGTCCAAGCTCCACCTTCTACTAGCCAAATAGGTATCGTTCTCCTTGCAATCGCTTTGCCAAGCTTGAGTGCGTTTATCACGAACCAGCCGCTGGTTACCACCTGTTTCCTTGGTAAGAATTGGTAAGAACTTGGTAAAAGTTTGAGTGTGAGAGACTTTGAATCACCATATCCTAGTACTTGATAGGAACATATATTTGTGATTTGTTTCTTGTCTTCACTAATAATGGCAGGTTCTCAACATCGTAGTGCTTGGGCCAACAGCATCCTAGGAGAAGAGGTAGTTCACACTCCGAGATATGAAGAACATAAGAGCACAGCTTCACCATCACAGGAGGTACGTCGGCATAGCACACGTAACAAAAGTAAGTTCACCGTACCCATTTTTAGTGGTAAATATGATCCTAAAGGTTATCTTACTTGAGAATTAGCTTTAGTACACACTGATTACCGTCTTGATCCTCCGGTATCCCTACAATTGCTAGTAGAAAACAGAAGATAGCACAAAGTATTACCCCTATCAACTACTAGGTACTAGACAGTGGGATCACAAACTCTCACGCGTCTTACCACATCCTTACAAATGTTCTTACAAAAGCAACAGGTGGTATGACTAGTGGCTAGTTCGTGATACCGTGAGGGTGTGAGCGAAGTGATTGCAAAGGAGAACCTGAACTGATAAGAAGTATGTGGAGCTCAGAAGACAATATTTACTAGCAAGGAATAAGCAATATCGAAATCAGATTAGCAAGCTGAATAAATATCCAACGTACTTGTCACAGTTGCTGGCCTACATGTGTTCCTAGAACTAGTTAAATCTAACAAGGGATATATCAAAACACATAGGAATCAAAGGATGCAAGTAATTCTGATTATCTGCTTCTTTTTCCCTCTTTATGCTTCTTTTCTTCTCTCTGGATTTTTTTTGTTTTTTCAATGCGGCTCTTCTTTTTTTTGCACATGACTTTTTTTTCACTTTTTCTTCTTTTAAATCAAAGGCAAAACAATAATATCACGTTTTGGAACGAGAGAGATCGTTAAACAGATGATCGAAAAACGGCAAAAACAGCACAACAAACTTCTAGGGTCCAGAACTCGGTCTTAGAGGCCGATTTTGAGGGTCAAAAATTGCACAAGTCTAAAGATGTGTGGATTTTTGGGATGTGTGTCGTTGTCCTCTTCGAAACAAAAAAAGTACACTCCAATCAAAGTTTGTATGCAAAAGTTATGGCTGTTTTACTGAACACTGCGCAATCTAGAATTGCCTGCGACTTCACTTCTTCCTTCCAGTTAGGGCTAAAATAGCAATAGGATTGCAGGTGAAAAAGGATAGCCAACGATTCAGGGCAATTGACACAAGGCGGCTCACGACCTATCTAGGGCTTGCATATCACAATTACAATATACACAATTACAATGTACAATTAAAGTGTCTCATGCATGAGGGGATATATAATGCAGAGCTCGAGTATGTAAATGAAGCGGCAAGGACCAACCGAGTAGGACTTAGTTCGGTTCTAGGGTTGTGATGTGAAACGATGGTGGGATGACTAACGGTGCAAACAAGAATTAGGGCAACAGAAAGGGACAACTAGAAGCTAGGATCATGACCTCAAACCAGCAACAATTCACTAGACTTGTCATATCTTTGTAGTCTTTTGGATCTTTGTCCCGCTGGGTCCAAGATCGACATCTTGCTTTTATCTGGATGAATTACTACGAGAATCCGGTGGAAACTACGTACACATGTATGATGCCGTAGTCATTAGTCCTAACTGAGCAAAGAACGAGATCAACAAGTAATTGAACTAGCTAGTGAGCCACTTACTTGAAATTGTATGGTAAAAGTATGAACTCCTTGTCTTGGAGTTTGATGAGGCGTTATATCGTAGTCCTCGACCTCCTTTGGTACTCTTTTGATTTCCGGTGGCAAACCGTTCCGGATCGAGGAACGCCATCGCCCTTTGGTTCTTTTAGTTCGATCAACTCGTATCTACATAACAAATGATTTAGACATCACATTTATCGGTATTACATGAATGTAGACAATGATTTTTATATTGGACACTTACGGTGACCGACATCTCATAAGAGACACGTCGAGGGCATCTTGATAGTACATGTTGTGCAACTCATTGAATTCTATCATGAAGCGGCCAGTCCCTCATGGTGGAAATGTTCCTCTCTGAAAATGGCGGTGATCACCTTGGGAGTACATGGTGGTTCGATCGCTCCATATACCATTCATGTAATCGCCTTATTTGCCTTTGTTAGACTATGAAGCTTGAAGGGGTGACAAGCGGCTTCCCAATTCGTATTTGATCTTTCTTGAGCAGCTTGTCCTTTGAGACCGCTTTACCCTTACTTTTCTCGCACACAACATCATACTGCTCGTTACAGCCGCTGACCTCGCTGATATGGCTTGTCTATTACGCCATGCCTTGAGAGGAGGGTTTTAAGTCGGTCAGCGAAGTTGTCGCACTAACTTTCATCTGTTGATGTGTTGGTGGCGGTGTGCGAGGTTTCTTGTAGGAGAGGCGGCGAGTTCAGCTGTAGGAGAGGCGGCGGGGTTCACTGCGGGAGGGTGGCAGTTCACCTCGGGAGGGTGGCGAGTTCACCTCGGGAGAACAGCACTTCATGATGGTCCAAGGTGATGTCACGTTTGCGCCTTTGGATGAATGTGTGGGCGGCACTTCCTAGAGTTGTAACCTCGTCGTTCGGGGCATTTCTAGCCCGAGTTTGGCGAATCGGGATTAACCGTGTCCACGAACCTTTGCATATCCGGCGCTTATCGCGAGTTGTGCAATACACCTCCTTCTTGGCATGGGTGCGCTATGCTGTACGGCTGAATGAATATGTTCATGGCGGGCAAAGTGGCCGGCACGGTGTGGGGTCATGTATGTCGTCCACGGGATAATGACCCATGTCTGTTCTACAATTGGGGCGGATCGCAAGCGCTGCGACGATTCGGAGGGCTGGTCGTAATAATGTTCTCGGCTTGTGGTGGCTCATGGCTTGTTGTACTTGTCGTTGTACTTGTTGTTCAATTGTGCCTTGTAATTCTCGAAGCATCTTTTCCTTCATCATTTCTATTTCGCAAGCGCTTCTCTAGCTCTCTTTCGGCTCTTGTAAGTGTGAAGGTGCTCGGGAATCTGTCTTCCACGGAACCTTAACCCGACACCTCTTGTTCGTCGGGATGCTCCTTGTTTCCCGAGGCACGTGTTAGTTCGTCGTTCTCCTATCTGGTTGGAATGTTCCTTGGGAAGACTCGACGTCTGACTCTGGACCCTTTGTGACATTGCTTCGTCGTCGCTATTTACGAAGGATAAGCCCCACGGACGTGACACTTGCCCTCGCTAGCACGTAGTGCTTGACTCGGTCCGTAGTCCGCCAATTGACTTGTACCCGATCATTGTAGTGATTACGCTTCTGCCTCTCCCATTGAGGGATTTTACGGCGTACCCACCCGTACCAAGTCTGTGTGGATGGATGTTCCTTCTTCCGATGTTTATGTGGTCCTCATTTGGACTTCTTTCTTCGCTTCACTTTGCTTCATCGACACGAAATCATCCCAATATGGTTCTAAGTTTGGGTAGTCCCGATGGCGATCGGTTTTCTTTACATAAGTAGTATTCACTGGCCTTGAAGTTCCTCCATGCCGCATCCATGGTCATCAACGCATCCCGACGCGCGTGTTCATCTTCTTGTGGAATTGAAGGTTTGTTTCAGCTCGATCCATAGATCCGTTTGATGGTATCGGGCACTTTGTGCCAATCCAAAAGGTGATTGGCACTCTCTCCTTGCGATATACCCGCAGTTGTTACACTTACTTTGCTCGAACTTTGGCGGTGCACTAGGGGCCCGACACGAGACCTCCGAGATGGTATACGGCCTTGGGCTTCTTATTTCTTCCTCGGCCACGAGGTCTTGCCACAGTATGTCGGCATCGGCGGCAACACCGGTGGTTGGGTGGAGGTTGAGGAACTGGTAGGGCTAGGGCTCGGGCTCGGGGTGGATTGCTCCTCCATATCGACCTTGGATGTGCGAATCGAAAGAGGTAAAGTATGGGCATTCAATTGATGGGCACAAGTGCGAATTGTCTACAAGAAGGGTAAGGAGAATGTGGTTGCCAACGCATTGTCATGGGTTTGGACAACTCATGAATTTGTCAATGTGAAACTTTTCACTAGCAACTCATTGCGCCACATAAACAATACCATCTTGTGAAACCAGATCAAGATGTTATTTGAACTTGATTATAAAGTTTGATAGAGTCAAATGTCTGATTTCATAGTTTGAAGTGCTATATGGACTTTCGTTCAAAGTTCAGTGTCTTATGGACCATCTAGAATACTCATATGAACATTACATGAGCAGATTTGTCTAAAAACAAACATTAGCAATATTACAACATCACTAGATTTTATAAATATATTGTAATGCAAATTTTGTGGTCAAAGATACATTTTAGAAACCGTGCCTAATGCCTGAAACATCACTTTTTTTAGAGAGGAGGAACATGCAGTGGTAGATCATTAGTAGTTCATTAGTAATCTGAAGCTGTTGGTGAAATTGCGGAAGAAGTATGTACTTGGCATGAGAATTCAAACCAAAACAACTTCATTTCGTGCATTCAATGCGATAGTACAAATCTCCTCACCACCAACACCAACTCAAAGCCAAGAACTAGTTATTCCCAGATTCTCTTAACTTTTCACCTGGTGATTTGATTTTGACCCAACCTTTACATTCTTCCTCTCTTTCCTACACAAATCCCACCACAACATGCACACACACGTTGAGGTCACCTATGCATCGACACCCAAACAACAAGAAGAACAGCCTTACTCTCTTTTTGAAGGAACTCATGTGTGTAGAATGAAGGTAGAACATACCTAGGAATCGCGGGTCGTGCGGTCGGGGCGCTGCTCGTTGCGTAGGCGCTCAGGCGCGTCGAAGCGGCGTCGAGCGCGTCGGTGGAGGAGCTTGGCGCGTGGCGTCAGTGTCGAGGCGTCGGGGCGAACACGAAGGCGTCGGACGGCGCTGGCGGGGCGTGAGCGTCGGACGGCGTCGGGGCGATGACCGTGGCGGCGTCGGGCTCGAGGCGAAGAGTGAAGCGGCGGGGAGTTTAGGGGTTAGAACAGCGGTGAGAAGAAGAATGATCAGATCGACTTTTATATGTGGGGCCTTATACGTGGCGGTTCTTAACAAGAACCGCCATCGATCTTTATCTGTGGCGGTTCTTCAAAAGAAGCGCGGTGATATAATTATCGTGGCGGTTCTTTATACGAACCGCCATCGATCTACTATCTGTGGCGGTTCTTCACAAGAACCGCCATCGATCTATAATTATCGTGGCGGTTCTTTATACGAACCATGCAGTTCACTCTGTGGCGGTTCTTCACAAGAACCGCCAGCGATATATATAATCCGTGGCGGTTCTTTATCGAACCGCCAGCGATAAATATCATGGCGGTTACTTAAGAACCGCCAGCGATAAAGTTATCTAACATAAGCTTTTGCGCGGACTACTTCAAGTGGTCAGGCGTGAACAACTTTTTGCGCCGGACTACTTCCAAGTGGTCGTGCGTGAATCAAAAACGAGTAATGACCATATATATTTCTAATATAGTAATATACCCTATATAATCTCTCTTTGTTTATTTTCATATCTTCTAGGATGTATACCAGAATAGAATATTATTTCTAAATATGTTCTAATATCATAAATGCCTTATGTACTATGTACAATATATTTGGTTTTAATTCATACAGGAGGAGAAACCATTAAAACTTGTGTAATCGAATATAGTAATTACCTATATAATCCTAATATAGTAATATATTAATGACCCACATTTCCATTACTCCACACAAATGCATAACACCATATTTCCATTACTCCATACAAATGCATATTGTTTACATCACATTGCCATTACTCGTATATAGCTAATTATTTTCTTTCACAATTTGCCCTTCTTCATGATCGTCGCGATGATAGGTAGTTTCTTGAGTGGTTTCTTCCTCGAGCCTCGATGTTGCCATCTACGAAAGGAGGCAACTCGTCAAACTGGTTGTACTCATCCTCATCCACGACATTCTCAACTCCGACGATCCTTCTTTTCCCTGAAGAACTACATGCCGCTTCTTATCGTCGGTCGATTACATAGAAGACTTGTGCTACTTGCTTCGCAAGTACGAATGGTTAAATCTCTGATCCAGACATGTTCGATGTCCAAAGTAGTGAAGCCGTGCTTGTCCACCTTGACACCCTTTGGGAGTTGTACCCAACGACACGAAACATCGGGATCTTAAAAATACAATAGTCGAGCTCCCAAATCTCTTCTATGAACCCATAGAAGCTAGTCTTCTTCTTGCTGTGTTGTCATAGGCATCTATCACGGACACCACTATTTTGGTAAGTGCTTTTGCTATCCCGAGATCTCGTGTAAAAGGTATATCCATTTATGTCGTATCCTTGCCATGTCAAGATTGTACACGATGGCCCTTTTGCCAACCACCTCAACATAACACTCGTTTCTTTCCAGTCATATGCTCTTTGAACCAATGATTGAACAAGCGGTTATGCTCTTTTGTTACCCAAGCCTCGATCGTCCACGATTTTCCTCTCGTAGCTTATCCTTGTGCATGTCCATGTACGAGGACACCTCAACCGATTGTTGCAAGGCGTGAAATGAGCTTTTGAACAATCCATGATCGTAAGAATTTGTTGATTTCCTTCCAATCGTCCCTTTTCCGGCTAGCCTACCCTCATGGCGAGATCTGAGCACTCCTACCGGTTCCACCCTCCATGTAATCCACGCAAAACTCGATAACCTCCTCGGTTGCATAACCTTCCACAATGCAACCCTCCGTGAGATCGATTGCGTACATACTTCTTCGGGATACCCATGTACCTTTCGAGCGGGTACATCGATGCGAGAATACGGGGCCACATACATTTATCTCATTCACAAGGTGAACAATGAGATGAACCATTATATCGAAAAATGATGGAGGAAATACATCTCTAGGCGGCATAGTGTCTTCACCACATCATTACGTAGTTCGAAAGTCCGATGGGATCGATGACCTTTCGTGAAATCGTGTTGAAGAAGAAACACAACCTCATGATTGCTTCTCGGACCTTTTCGTGCAAAATACCTCTAATTGCAATAGGAAGCATTTGTGTCATCATCACATGACAATCATGAGACTTCATGCGATTAACTTCAAATCTTTCATGGACACGGTTTCTTGATGCTTGCGGAGTAGCCGGATGGAACTTTCACACCATGCAAGCATTTGCAGAGGTGCATTCTCTCTTTCTTGGATAGAGTGTAGCAAGTGGGGAAGGTAAAGTCGGCCTTTCCGTTGTCTCGAGGATGTAGCTCAGCTCGATTTTCATATCTTCGAGTCCCTTCGTGCCTTGATCAGTCCTTAGTTTTGCTAGGAATATTGACAAAATACCAATCAAGTTATCACATACATTTTCTCTACATGCATGACGTCTATGCGATGTCGAACTTCTAAGTCCTTCCAATAGGGCAAGTTCCAAAATATCGATCTCTTCTTCCATGTGATCTTCTCGATCTGAGACCTCGATTTATTATTACTCTCTCCTTTCCAAGTACAACATTAATATCCTTAACCATATCATATACCTCTTCCCCACGAGGAGGCCTTGGAGCTATACCATCCTCTTTTGTCCGTCGAATTGTTTCTTCATATTGCGGTAGGGGTGATTCTGAAGGAACTGCGGTGATGCATGTACACGTTTTCCTTGAGTTATTGAGCCACACACTTGCGGTTTCATCCATGCAATGGGGGCATGCTTTGGCCCTTTTACGATCTGACCGGATAGGTTACCAAGGGCGGGAAATCATTGATGGTGCAAAACAACAATGCGCGTAGGGTGAAGTACTCTCGCTTGTACTCATCCCATACCTGTACACCTTCGTTCCACAATATCACAAGATCTTCCACCAATGGTTGTAGGTATACATCAATATCATTGCGAGTTGTCTCGGCCCTTGGATAGCGGCGACATCATAATGTACTTTCGTTTCATACACAACCAAGGAGGAAGGTTGTAGATCTGAGTCACGAGCCAAGTGCTATGAATACTACTCATGTTACCGAAAGGATTCATTCCATCCGTACTCAACCCAAACCTTACATTCCTCGGTTCATTCCGAAGTCCATCCTAAAGAGCCTATCGATGGTTCTCCTTCAGGCGAGAATCGGCAGGTGTCTCGACTTTCCATCCTTTTACGCTCTTACGAGTGCCATCGCATCGATTGGGCATGCTTTTTGTTTCAAATAAGCGCTTCAACCGAGGTATTACGGTAAATACCACACCACTTTAGCGGAGCTCCTTTCTTCACCACGGTGCCCTCATTGTCATGGTCTTTACGCTTGTATCGCGATGATTTGCACACGGACATACATGCATGTCAGTATACTCTTTGCGATAGAGTATACAATCGTTTGGACATGCATGTATTCTTTCTACTTCCAATCCCAATGGACATACAACCTTCTTAGCTAAATAAGTGGTTATCGGCAATCGTTTCCATCTGGAAGCATGTCCGCTAAGAGATGTAATAGCGCCGTGAAACTTTTATCGGACCAACCATTGCTTGCCTTCAATTTTAGAAGTGAAAGCACGGTGTGCAACTTTGTGTATTCCTCCTTGCAACCGGGAACAAAGGTGTGTCCGAGTCGTCCAACAAACCCTTGAATTGATTAAACTCTCTCGACTAGTGTAGTTCCATACGCATCGCGCAACATCGAGCAAGATTATTATCGTCATCAATGTCCAACCTATCCTCATCGGATCCATAGCGATGTCACCGCCATAATGCCTTCTCCATCATCCAATACGTTATCACCTTCATGTATGTTTTCCTCTTCACCGTGACTTGTCCAACGTGTATAGCCAAGTACAAAACCTCTTGAATCAAGTGCAAGTGGATGTGCTCTTTGTCCGAAAACATTTTCTCATTCTTGCAATCAATGCATGGACAATGTATGTACTCCGTCTTCTTATGCAATTTGTTCTCCTCAGTGCTCTTAGAAAAGCAGATACCCGTCGATGTAATCTCGGTACATAACAGTTCGCATTGTACATCCATCTCGGTCCATCTAAAATTAATTAACATATAAAAATTGATTAAAAACTAATCTAATTACTTATCATCTAAATGAGCTAGATAATAAATTCATCATCTAAAAATGATGAGCATCCACCTACCAAATTAGCTTAAATTTCATGTATATCAATATCCAATAATCTTAATTAAATAAATTTAATATATGTCCACACTAATGGAACCAAATTAATAGTAATTAAAAACTAATCTGAATACTTTTCTGTAAAGAAGCTAGATAATAAATTCATCATCTAAAAATGATGAGCACCCACCTACCAAATTAACTAAAATTTCATTTATATTAATACCCAATAATCTTAATTAAATAAATTTATTATATGCAAGATGTATATGTTCGTACACTAATGGAACCAAATTAATAGTAATTAAAAAACTAATCTAATAACTTATCATCTAAAGGAGCTAGATAATAAATTCATATATATGCAAGATGTACATGTCAGTACACTAATAGAACCCAATTAATAGTAATTAAAAACCAATCTATGGACACAAATCCAACAAAGCGAAACTAAAACGGAAATTGCTAAGGCACAAGGGGTTGTAGGACAGCGGAATCGATGATGAACTTTTTGGGGGCAATTTTTCTAGACTCTAGGACGATGGCAAAACAAAAGTGGGGATACAAGAATTATCTATCAGGTTTTGGCGTAGTGATGGACACAAATCCAACAAAGCAACACGAGGCTCGATACCACTTGATGGGAATGATGGCCCGATCTTACCACTTGATGGGAATGATGGCCCGATCTTCCGACAGGTAGTACTAAATCGATTGGTGGATAACTCGACATTGATGATCTGGCTTCTAATCAGAATGGATTCGAACCCTGCAATCGCTACATCATAGCTCCTTTGGTTATCAACCATGCACAAACACGGCTGACCTCACCAAGAAGGCTTATCCCTGCATGCGAATCGAGAACACAAGCAAGAACGTAGAAGATGCAATCTGAAATTGTGAATAATATTAACCACACGAGTTGGGGTTCCAAAAACCGATGTACGGCAAAAAACTGACAATGTGTCTAATTGTAATCTAAGCAAAACCCATCTATTCTAGTGACGGCTATTGAATATATATGAGGAAGATTGAAAGGGAGGCGGACAAGGGGTCGGCCGTGCAACCCTAGGTCGTACAAGGCCTTTGGGCCCAAGTGGAGGTGTCGCAACACCCGACAGTTTCTGTATGTCATATAGTTTTGATGATTTCCATTCATCCAGAAGGATTTTGAATGTGAAACCACTTCCGTTGGAAAGCTCTCATTGTGGGCTTCTCCGTAGAGTCCAAGAACGCCTCAAACAGACTTAGTATGACCCAGATATGGTCATTTTTAGTTGGACTGCTCCTGGGGGCCGAACTGGACTCGTGAACAAATTGGACTTGATCCCGAGCTGGGCTTGGAGCGTCAGAAGTTTTTGGGCCCTTGTCTTGGCTTGAGGTAGAAGCATGGCTTGCTGGGCCGGCATAGTCACATCAACAAGACTTTGCTATTTCTTTAAACCAATCTCTCAAAAGGTCATCGATCTTGAGGGACAGATGACCTGCAGAGCGAGGTAGTTCGGACACTCTATTAGCTTGAGATGTATTTCTCTACATCGTTCTTTAATATCATGGTCCATCTCATTGTTTAACTTGTAAGAAACATTAAGATATGTGGGCCTGTGTTTTTATGTTATATGTATCCATTCGGGAGGTACATGGGAATTCATAAGGCCTATGTAAGGAATCGCTCTTGCCCTGAGGGCAGCATTGTCGAAGGTTACGTAGTCGAGGAGGTGATTGAGTTCTACATTGATTACATGACTGAGGTAGAACCAAGAGGCATACTATATCTCATCACGAGGGGAGGCTCAACGGTGTTGGAACCATCAGCTGGAAAACAATCACCCCTGATTTGGATATGTACTCCAAAGCACACTTTATGGTCTTGCAACACATGGAAGTGTCTTTGTACATCGACGAGCATAAGGACATGCTACAATAAGAGAATTCAGGACGAAAGTTATCTTTTCAACAATTACGAGAACACCCAAATCGGACTCTATTTGTAAAATTTATCAACTTTTTAAGTTGGACCAGGCTAGCTGCTCTGAATCTAGTCCGAATTGGAAACATCCTTTCGTACCTTTCTTTTCCTTGTTTGTTTTCTTTCCAATCCATGAGGGACAAGTAAACAAAGTCTTCTAAACCTTCGAAAGACATAAAATAGAAGGAGACTACTCGTACATACCATACAAGCCACAAACTCAACGTTTTCTAACACCCACATGTCATTTTTGTTAAGGAACCTCGCTATCAAATAGTCCAGGGTTCCCGAACAGATCTAAATTGGAGAACAGAGAGAGAGAGAGACACAAGTATATGGGGAGCGACGACGGAATTCTTTATTGCTTTCTAATTCTTGTACATAGGGGGGGAACCCCCTCCTCCTTATATAGCGCTCTCCTAGGGTTTCGGCTAAGGGACCATCGTGGGCTTTTCATTGGGCCACGTGGTATCCCAACCTCCCCCTTGGGCCCTTTGCCGCGAGATGCATATGCCTCATTAAAACTCCAGAAAACCCAGTGGGAAAAATACTTGGAGAAAGAGTACATAGCATACGCTTATGTGTTGCACGAATTGCCTCATTAAAACCTTATGCAAGAAAACTTCATGAAAAACTTGCTAAGGAAAAAGAGTACAATTCACCCAAACTTCAATTGCTAATCTTTGAGATTCATGTTGGATATTCATAATTCCTCTTCGAGATTTATGTGGGAGTATGTGAAATATCTCCCCCTGAAATCTGCACTTCTCTAAGTCTCATCATTCCAATTCCTTTTATGCACCTTTCAAAGGTAGATGCTGGGAGTGATTTAGTGAACAAATCTGCAAGATTTTCACATGACTTAGTATGCAATATCTTGATCTCGTTCATCTTATGCAATTCATGAGCATAGAAGAACTTGGGGTTGATATGCTTCGTGAGATTGCTCTTCACATAACCCATTTGTGCTTGGGCAACACAAGCTGCATTATCTTCATAGATTATCGTGGGAGTTTGCTCAATGTTCAAGCCACATGACTTCTGGATGTGGTGAACCATTCTTCTGAGCCATGCACATTCACGAGATGCTTCATACAAAGCGATGATTTCGAGTGGTTTGTCGACGTCGAGGCAAGAGTTTGCTTAGACGACATCCAAGAAATTGCTGTTCCTCCACATAGGAAAACATAGCCAGTTTGGGACTTGCCAGTATGCGGGTCTGATAAGTACCCAGCATCGGCGTAGCCAACCAAATTCAATTCATTGTTTCTTCTGAAAAACAAACCAAGATCTTTGCTTCCTTGGAGGTAACGGAAGATATCCTTGATCCCTTTCCAATGCCTTTCGGTGGGTTCTATACTGTACCGGGCTAGCAAATTTACGGCGAACGCAATGTCCGGCCTAGTGCTGTTCGCAAGGTACATGAGCGCTCCAACTGCACTCAGATATGGAAATTCTGCTCCCAGGACTTCCTCCCCCTCTTCTCTAGGTCTGCTTGGAGTGACCTTCCGACCATTGGAGTCTTGGCAGGATATGCCTTTTCAAATCCAAACCTTTCCAACACTTTCTGCGTGTAGGTTGATTGGTGTACCAAGATTCCTCCTTGGACATGTTCAAGCTGCAAGCCTAAACAAAACTTGGTTTTACCCAAATCCTTCATTTCAAACTCAGACTTCAAGTATGAGCATGCTTCTTCAATTTCTTCATCCGTCCCAATGATGTTCAAGTCATCTACATAGACGGAGATTATCTGAGAATCCATTCGGGATCATTGTATAAACACACATGGACAATCTTCGCTGTTTGTGTAGCCTTTCTTGCGAGAAAATCACTCAGCGATTGTACCATATTCTTCTGATCGCTTCACCCATACAGTGATTTCTCCAATTTCACACTGCATGGTTTCTATTTGCTCCGTCTTGGTTGGGATAGGAATTCCTTCCAGTACTTTCATGTATATCTCGAATCCAAGTTTCCATACAAATATTTGTGACAACATCCATTAGCTTCATTCTCAACTTCAAGTTGACTGCCATTGAGATCAAATATCTAAAGGTAATTCCTCCCATGACCGGAGAATAGGTTTCTTCATAATCAACTCCAGGACGTTGAGTGAAACCTTGAGCTACAAGCCTTGCCTTGTACCTTACAACCGTTGTTTTCATTCCTCTTCCGAACAAAGACCCATTTGTGACCTACGGGGTTTATATAGGGAGGTGTGCGGCATACGGGCCGAAACACCTCTCTCTTGTTCAGAGAGACTAACTCTGCAGTGATTGCCTTTTTCCATTCTTCCCAATCTAGCCTTTTCTTGCATTCTGCGAGAGATGCAGGCTCGGGATCATGATCAATGATCGAGGCAATCTTCTTCGCGAAGTATGCATCAACGTTGGCTGTTGCTCTATTCAGGGATTCTCCTGTTATTATAAAGTTTATGGCCATTTCTTCATGGGGTGCTTCATGCACTTCTACTTGCTTTTCACTGCTATTCCCTATCGCAGGGGCAAGTTCCTTTAGCTTTTCATCGCCTTTGTGTGCGCACACATTATTTCCGGTGGCTTCCTGCAGTGGAAGATTCAAGTCTGGAATTGCCTTTTCCGTTGGCTTCTTTCCAGTGCCAGGTCTCAACTGGCTCCCCTTCTTTCCTTGGGGTATTTTCGTGATTGGTTGTGGTAAGTCCTCTCGCCCAGTTTTCTCCAGACGTCTCTGGGTACTTTGGGTTTGAGGAGCCAGATTTCCTGTTCTTTTTCTTTGAGGCCTCTGAACAGGATGAGGGATACCTTCTATTTTCTTTGGTATTTCCACCCTCTCTGGTGCATTTCTTGCGGGTACATGCGACTTAACCACGCCCTTCAGATCACAAAAATGATCAGGCAGTTCATTTGCTAAATTCTGCAAATCAATTATCTTCTGGACTTCTTGATTTGCTTCATTAGTGCGGGGGTCATGTGCGGGGATCCCAGTGGAATGCCATAATGATTTCCCGGCATTTTTCATCCAAAGGTTGATTTCCTCCCCTTAATGACGGGAAACGGTCCTCGTCAAATATGCAATCAGCGAATCGGGCTGTATGGAAATCTCCAGTCATGGGTTCCAGATACCTGATTATGGATGCACTCTCATAACCAACATATATCCCAGACTTGCGGAGAGGGCCCATTGCAGTCCGCTGAGGGGGTGGTATAGGTACATATACCATACACCCAAATTTTCTGAGATGGGAGATCTTCGGGATGATCCCATGCACAAGCTGCATAGGAGAATGGATGTTGTAGGCCGACGGTCTGAAATTGATAAGAGCTGCTGCGTGCAGGACTGCGTGTCCCCAACAAGCGTTGGGCAAGTTACAACTCTGCAAAAGTGGTCTGGCAATGAACTTAGTCCTCTTTATTAGTGCTTCAGCTAGTCCATTCTGCGTATGGACGTGCCTACGGAGTGCTCAACTGCTATCCCTGTTGCAGTGTAATAATCATCAAATGCCTTTGAAGTAAATTCTCCGGCGTTGTCCATTCTAATGGACTTCACGCGATGATCAGGGAAAGCATTCTTAATTCTTATGATCTGCGAGATCAGCTTTGCAAAAGCATGGTTTCTTGTTGACAATAAGCATACATGCGACCATTTCGAGGAAGCATCGATGAGCACCATAAAGTATCGAAACGGCCCTGATAAGGGCTGAAACGGGCCGCAAATATCCCCCTGGATGCGTTCCAGGAATGCAAGGATTTCACTTTGCACTTTCATGACAGAGGGTCTAGTTATTAATTTCCCGGTGGCACATGCAGGGCACACGAAATCTTCATGATTCGGGAAATTTTTAACATTAATGCCATGACCTTGTGAGTTGTTCACTATATTTCTCATCATTCTAAGACCAGGATGGCCTAATCTACCATGCCATAAAGAAAATAATTCAGAGCTTCTAAAAACAGTCTTCAAGGAAGTATACACTTCGGGTGCATGAATATTCATGTAGTACAACCCAGATTCATACGAGGGACATTTTTATAATGCCATTTTTCCACATACCGCGTGCTTCACAATGCACAAGTATTCTTTGCCATTTTCTTCATTGGTTTCTACGTGAAAACCATTGGCGCGGATGTCTTTGAAGCTTAAGAGAGTGCGCGTTGATTCAGGGTACAAAAGGGCTTCTTCGATTACCAAAGTTGTACCCATAGGCAATATAATAGTGGCTCTTCCTGAGCCTATTACATATGAGTCGCTTCCTACGATCGTAGTAATCTTTCCAGCGTTCTTCGTGATCGACTGGAAGTATTTAGACTCTCTTAAGATGGTATTTGTTGTGCCACTATCAACAATGCATATCTCTTCTATTTGGGCGCTACACGATTTCTAGATAAAAGAAATATAATTCTAATCAGATAGAGGCAAAATAATCCAAATATTGCTTGCAAATTTGAAGAATACTGGAATAAAGAATAAATTGCATGTTTATTCATGGGAGAAGTATGCTCTTCTAGAGCTTACAATTCATTATTCAAAGAAAATGCTAACAACCATAATCTAAAAAAATGCATCAAACAGAATCTGTAAAATATGCATTAATTTCTACTTCTATGTCATCGACAGAAGTTTTCTCTTCATTTGCCATAATATTGGCTGCAGCTTCGATGTCCAAGCTATTCTGTGAGGATGAGACAATTGGGGTATCTTCATCCATGGCATCATCATCATCGATATTGGTGAAGTGCGCTTCTGCGGGGGCGTTTTCTTTTGCCTTCCTCTTAGCCTGATATGCGTTGATCACTTCCTTGGATTCCCGACATATCTTCGACCAGTGTTCCCAAGTGCCACACCTGAAGCACGTTTGGTTCTGCTATCCATACGGCTTGGCGTGTGACTTTTCTTTGTCATCTTTCTTCACTGGGGTTTTGGACTTTCCTTTGGCCTGAGACCTCTCTTTTCCACCCTGCTTGCCCTTCTTTCTATTAATGGGCTTTCTCACCTTGTAGCTATTGGCATTGACTTCTGTGCCAGTGCCTCGTCTAGGTGGCTGCGAGACATAGTTCTTTCGTAGAACATCGTCTTGCGATTCCGCAACTTGCATTACATCAATCGTTCGCTATACTCCTTGTATGCGTCCGACGATAATGCGTGCACTCTGGATAGCATTTGGGTGGAAGGTAGAGAGAGTTTTCTCAATCTTCTCCTCATCTGTGATCTTCTTGCCACATAGGGAGAGATTGGTACAAATTCTGTGCAAGGCGCGGTGTACTCGACCAACGCTTTTAAAGTCTGCAAACCTCAGGCGTACCCAATCTTGCTGTGCTTGGGGCAAGATGGTGTACTTGAGCTTTTTCGAACCGCTTCTGAAGTGCAGTCCAAAGCTCATGTGCACTCTCCTCAGCCATATATTCATTCTTCAGAGTGGCTGAGAGGTGGTGCCTGAGGAAGTGCAAGGCTTGATCGTTCTATTCAGCGGTAGGTTTTGCGTCCTGCGAGGAGCCTAGACCAATCGCGGCGCAGAGCTTCTTGTCCCCAAGAACGATCTTCACGTCCGATGCCCAAGTGAGATAGTTCTGACCGTGCGGGGCCAGTTCTTCAAACTCACGATTCACGATGCCGGACATCTGCATGATTTCAAAATTCCGACATTAGATTACTGAGTGTAATCTAATAGAAAATAGTTGCAAAAGGCATAAAATGCAGAAAATAAATAACCATGCATTGCAGTATATAAAATAAAGCAATAAATTCAAAGTTCATAAAGAATATTCATAAAAAAAAGAAATAAAGCGAGAAAAAAATAAAAATAGGGCCAGAAAATTTTCTGGAATTTTCTAGCAATTTTTCAAAATTTTTCTGCTATTTTTCCTGTTTTTTTTCCTTCTTTTTTTATTTTCTTCTTTTCTTTTTCTTTCCGTTTTCTTTTCTTTTTCTTTTCCGGCCGAACGGCTTCATGGGCCTTGCCCTTTCCCGGCCCAAACGCACGCACGCGGCTAGGTTTCCCCTAGCCGCCGCCATTTTTTTTCTTCTGCGCTCCTTCTTTTATTGCATTCACTTGCCGCATGAAGCTTCGCCGCCACCAGACACCTCCACCCGCGCCGCCTCGCCTTTCTTTTGCTCCCGTGCGTGGGTGAGGAGCCAGCGGGCGTGACTTCATGCGTCACCGCTAGTGCGCGGGCCGTCGGTCAAGGCAGCGGTGCTGCGGAGCTTGGCCGGACCGAGACGACGTGGCGCGAGGTCGGCGGTCGGCCGGAAGCGCGGCGGCGGCTTTGGGCCGGGCGGTGGCGAGTTTGGCGGCGGCCGCCGCGCGAGGCGACGGATGGCTGCGAGCCGGTGTCGGGTGGTCTGTCTGCGCGGAGGTCGAGCTCGGGCGGCGCGCACGCGAGCACGGTGGAGGTGCGCCGCACGGCGACGACGGTCCATGAGCTGCGGGCGCGAGGGTCGATGTGTCGGCGCGTGGTCCGAGGCGTCGGTGTCCGCAAGCACGGCCGAGGCGCGCACGGCGGCGGCCGCGAGCACGGCCGAGGCTGCTGCGGTGTCAGGCGATCGAGGCACGGCGAGCCGGGCGGCGGTGAGGCGTGTCGCGGCGCATGGCGGCGGCCGGCGCCTATGCTGCCGAGGCGCCGACGCCGCCGCGGCCAGTGCTAGACCGAAGCGGCTGCGACGCAGATCTGCGAGGCCATGGCGGTGTTGGCGTGAGGGCAGCTAGGCCGACGACGCTTCGTGTGTGCGGCGGGGAGGGCCGAGCGCGGCTTCGTGCCGGCGGTGTGGAGGGCCGAGCGCGGCTTCGTGCCGGCGACATCGCTTCGGGCTTGCAAGCCAAAACAACGACGATTTTTTTTCTTGCATGAACAGTTAAATTGACTTGTGCTGTAGCTTCGAGCCATCTGTAGTTTCGTGCTACGAGACGAAAACAGTACGAGATGCAAAAGATAGATGCATGCATAAGATCAACAAGCGTTTAGATTCAATCGCTAATTCCCACCTTTTCTCACCTTTCAATCTGAACTCCGGTAGAGTTTCGTGCTGATAACGTGTTAAGGAACCTCGCTATCAAATAGTCCGGGGTTTCCGAACAGATCTAAATTGGAGAACAGAGAGAGAGACACAAGTATATGGGGAGCGACGACGGAATTCTTTATTGCTTTCTAATTCTTGTACATAGGGGACCCCCCTCCTCCTTATATAGCGCTCTCCTAGGGTTTCGACTAAGGGACCATCGTGGGCTTTTCATTGGGCCACATGGTATCCCAACAGTTTTTGACATCTTGTACAACATGCACTCTAGTTGCCAAAGCTTCTCATAGAAAGCTCCAAATCATGCACAATTTAATCCATTGAAAAGTAGAATTGATAATTTCTAATTATTTGTTCTATGCGCATTAGAACCCTTCGAATTTGTGTGGATATCTTCGTGAACTTAGTGGACTGAATAGTGAGCACCATGTTGTTCGAAACATAATTGATGCTATTGATACCTCCTCCTTTAGACCAGCCTCTCTCTCCTCCCTCGGGCCCGCATTATTTTTAGGCGTCCATACAAGCAAAGCCATAGTTGCATTCTTTCAAATAGAACATAATTATTAAGATTAATTTTAGCTTCAACGTTGTGATAGTATTTTGAATTAACATGTGTAGATGTGTACGTGATTAAGCAATGGCAATCCTCATCAAAAGGACTAGAAAATGAATGCCTAACTTTTTATACAAAGCTAGATTTAGTACAACCACGGGCGGCACAAGCTTTACAATTAAAATGGCTACAGAAAAGCAATAGGCACTAATCTAAGGGCATCTTCAATAGTGCCACTTCAGCTGTTCCTTAGTTATATTATATCAGTAAAATCATATGTAGAGAAGAGAGAAGGTGAGAAAAGAGAACTTATTATCTCTTATGCAAGAGACAACCTGATCACATATACCAATGCAAATTGTGATAAGTGTGAGGGTAAAATATGCTGAAAATAATATAAAGTAGTTAAATGAATGATTTTAGAAACGAACTATTGGAGATGTTGTCTCTAGTATTGTCTCTAGGTGAATTAGAATCCTTATATACAATCTTAAAAGATAAACTATTGTACATCCCTAATAATGCCTAATCTACCTGAGATCGAACATTGGACATATGAATAAGCGAGATTTGGCACCACTGCCGACAAAAAGCTCACTACCCCTCTCGAATCAACAATATAAGTCCCTGGGCAATCTTCAAAACAGCAAACTATTCGCACTGTTCTTTTTTCACTTTGTTTTTTTTTTATTTTTTACGGTCTCTGAGATACAATATTAATAATTACTTTTTTATAACATACTTTATATTAAGATGTACTGATAAATTATAATATTATTAAAATATTTTAGACAATAAATCTAATAAATTCTTGGACATCAAGTAAAAGAAGAAGGGAGGAAGTAAATCACAACTCTGACAAGATTTACATAATACGCAACTATTTTTCAAAGCAGCACAAAAGAAGAAAAACAAATCTCTGCTTATTGAGGATTCAGACATCTTTTCTGCAGGAACGTTTTTTTAGATGACCACAAAAGAGTTCTGCCCAACAGGTCATAGTCTTTAGACTAGTATTAACTGTCAATCGTATCCATGTCAATGCTTATACTTAGCTATGGAGCGTTATACATATGTACTGCAATATAAACTGAACCTCATTTTTGTTAGTCCTACTAACATGATGCATTTACTTCAATCAAAATTTATGCGCTGCAAATCTGCAATATGAGTAACAAACATGTCAACAACATAGTTTAAGACTTTAAGCAAAGATTGGCATTCCTTTTACTCGTAGAGTACACTTCACGTCTCCCTTTTAAGCATTGCACAGATACATGAGATGGTATTATGCATGCCCCAGATCTTAGCTATTGGTAGCAAAGTTTTTGAACATCCTAAAGATTTCCATTTTTGAGAAAATTAAAAATTATTACTCTCTCCGTTTCCAAATACATATCATTCTAGCTTTCAAATTTTTTTCTTAAATACATGTCATTCTACAATTTAATCATTTTTTCCTTGTATACCCCTCTCCTTTAGCAATTTTTAATATCATTTACTATCATATACTATAGTAAAACACATCATTCAAAGAACACTACGTGATCTAATGAAGAGGGGTAATAAAGTCTTTTGTAGACATGCTTTGATGAAAGTGCAAGATCCTAGAATAACATCTATATAGGAGCGGAGGGAGCATTATTTTTCTATATTTTCTAAATTTTTGGCAATGTTACTTAGTTTACAAAACTACTTTATAAAATATTCAGTTTTTTTCTTGAATTAATTAAAACATAAAATGGATTTTCGGAATTAAAATGATATAATGTGAAATAAAAACATGAATTAAATCCAAAACTATTTTATTCAAGTTCCATATGTTCTAAAGTATTTTGTTGAATTTTCTGGAGATTATCCAATTTCATTTGCTATTTTAAACAATTGGAAAAGCCCTTGGGCCTAATCTCCTTAACGGGCACATTCTGTAATATCTGAGGCTTAAATAGAGAGAAAGAAAAGGGAATTTTGCGAGTTTTTCATGTCGTGGACTAAATTTGGGCCAGCAGGCTAGGTCTTTGGGCCTATGGGGGACTATTTCCTCCCCAAACCCTAGCTTTGCCCTCCACCTCCCCCTTTGGCAGCCCCTCCCACCTGGTTGCTGCACCCCCTCCCTCTCTCCCCCATCCAGCCACAGCCTCCCCTCTCCTACATCAGCCGCCACCCCTTCCCTCTCCTGTCTCCCCCACCTCTCCTTGCCGCACTCCCTCCTCCCCTGTGTGGTTGTTGGTTCCCCCTCTCGAGCTACCATTGTTGCTACCCCTAGAGGTGGAGTGGGTTTGGAGGAACTTGGGCAGGAGTTGGATCACAAGGAAGGCGAGGAACGCACGACCTGAGAGGAAACCATCGTCATCACTGCTTCATCGGGTCTTCGGGTGCAGGTATAACCCTAGGGCTACTCTGGTGGTGTGGTTGCTGTGTTAGGGTGGAATTATAGTGGTGCTCCTAGTGGTTATAGGTTGGGGTGATCACCAGATTGATTATGAGGAACGTACAGTTTCGTGCAGATTGCTGGTTCAATTTTCGGGTCGAGTTTCGGGGTACATATGATCAGATTCAGAGGGGTTATAGTTGTGAAAAATATAGATTTTTCTCTGATGTTTCATTATAGTACAATAAAATAAAATTGGTTTAGAGGTTTATGAAAGACCGAGATGGCGATTAGAGGGGGGTGAATGATCCCAAATTAAAATATGGTATATAAGGAAGATCACAAATGCAGATTTTCACCCAAAGAAACCAAGCCAAAACCTTTAGATATCAAATGGAAGCGAAAGAGTCGATTTTCACAAAAATCAGCCTGATGCCAGTGCTATCGCACTCTGGGGGCGATACTACCGGGTTACGGTAGCTACAGTGAAATCAGGCATACGAACAACGTTTTCAGCACAGGTTCAAATAAGAAAATTGATGTATCTTTTGATCCGTTGATCCAAACTCAACCAAACTTGGTAGATAAGGTCTTTGGGATGTCAGGAACTTTTTTCAACCTTCAATCACAAGGATTGATGTCAAAGTTCTGACTTTTATGCCCGAGAACGAAGAACATACCAAGTTTCAACAAAAATCGAAAGAACTTCGATTGAGGCTTGCTCGTGGGATTTTGATGATCAAAGTGATCTTGAATGACTTCCCACACGTCCAGCAAGCAAGAGAACACAAAGAAGTTCAAGGAAACGCACTCTATAAAATCAAACATTCAAGAACGCAAAGAACAACTTCTTGCAAGAAGAACGCATGAATTTCTTAGATGATTGAGAACAAGAATTCAGAAGTAGAATCATTCATCAAACATCAACCTCAACAAAGATTCGTAAGCATGTAGAAGGAGATGAGGCAAATCCAAATTGCGTATATGTAAATTGCAAGAAAGTAAATGCAAAATTTAACTTGTGTAATTTAAATGCGTAAAGTAAATGCGTAAAGAAAATGAAACATGAACATAAATGAAGAACATTTCATTTCTGGAAGGAGAGGTTACAAAGCCTCACATTCATGTGGGCAAAGCTCAAAGGAGCATCAAAAACCTCAAAACCTTCTCTCCAGGGGAGGCTGCCCTTCCACCCCTATTTATACAACTCTTGGGCCACCTACCACCCTTGGATGAGCCTCTAAACCCTAGAGCATCCATCAAGGGCTAGGATTAACCCACTCAACCAGCCATGCAAGGGCTAACCCAAAACCCACCACACACATGGGTTTTCTTGCACGGTTTTCAAAGCAAGCTACACTTATCCACTGCTCTATCTTCCAGAACTTCAATCTAACAGCTCTCCTTGATCCAAGTAGTGATAAGCTAGCTTCTCCATTGATCTCTTGTCTCTTAGGACTGCACCGACTTCATCTCCGGCCATCTTCCGGCGAACATCCGGCCAACTTGAACCTCTGACCATCCCATGCCTAGTTCCAGCCACCCTTCGCCTCACCATGACCACCAAATGAAGTCCTACATCTACAAAGACAAGAAAACCCTTCTTGGTTCCACCATGAACCCAGCGCATCAATTCTATCATGAATTTGGGTTAGAACAGACCAAAACAGAAGAAAACACTTCAACCAAATGCAAACATCCTGTTTTCAATACAGCAGTAATCTTCTCAATTTTTTATGATTTTTTACGTTCCTCAGATGAAAACCTTGTCAACATAAAAAAGTTGCATTTCGAAATTCTCTACAACTTTCATGTAGACCAAATAATTCTTTGAGCAAGGGATGACCTTCAAAAACGCTAATTACTGACAGCTGTCAAAACCGGTCCGGCGTACACGTGAAACTCACTGTGATTTGGTCCGGCACGAAAAAATCAGTCCAGTGCAAATGGGAAACTCTCTGTTTCTCATTTCCCTTGGTCCGGCGCAAACGTGAAGTCTATTCTAACTCAGTCCGACGCAAAAGCAAATCATTTCTACCCCGGTCCGACGCAAATGCAACTCATGCAACATTTGGTCCGGCGCAAATGGGAAACTCTCTGTTTCCTTCTTCCAACTTGAAATCCATTTTAAATCCAAACTCAAATCTAAGCTATCCTAGATCACATAAAGTCAAATACTCATCATAAACATGGATGGACCTCCACATGGTCCTTCAGTTTAAAAGTTATGACCTGTTGAATCGCAATGTGCAGAAATCCGTCGCTGCTGGAAGTAGTCGAGGTAATATGCAGATTAGGGCTCTTTAGTGGCCGATTAAATTATCTCAATAACTAAAGAAAGCTAGATAATTTTTATTAGATTCCAAAAATATCATGGTTTGCTATATTTGGAGTTGTATAAAAATATTTATGAAATTGTGAAGTCACTGGAATGAAGGATTAGATGAATTAATTAAAAAAGGTGAATAACTAGAAATTTGTGGGTAATCTCCTGTAGCTTCCATAAAGTATGTGTTTTCCTATGTTTGGGCTCCGGAGCTAGGAGTTATGATCTTTCTACCACCGAAACAGCAAAGTGGTGAATTGTTCGGCCAGTGAGGAGTATAATTCGGGGTTGTGCGTATGTGCGATGTTGTTATGTGGGATGTTTGTACTGTTAGTGCATGATTTTGAGATAGATATGCATATGTTTTGCAAGAGGTGTGATTTTGGGAGTGGCCTTAACCTCACGCCACTCCATTCCTCGTGGGTAAAGAGACAAGTACATCGTATAGTGATGACCGGTTGATATGAACCGATGTTTAAATTGATAATTGACCCTTTGTTGTTTTATATGATTGTTATCAAGTATTGTCATAGTTCATGCTTATGATATGTTATAATGATGAGAACGATGGAGAAGAGGAAACATGCTAGTTTTACTTACCATGCTATGTTTACTCGATTCTTATTCAATAGGATGCGATATGATGATGATGAGTAAATGGTGTGGATGGTCACATGGTAATGTTGGTACATGTTGAATGATTATTGGAAAGTGTTGCATCATTTGCATTCACATAATGAAAAATGCATATGAGCTAGGTCGGTGAGAAAGTCATGCAACTAGTCCAGAGCGCACGAGCCAGGTCAGTGAAAAAGTTATATGACTAGTCTGGAGAGCTCTTGAGAAAGACCTACTTGGGTAGGCCCCTCTACGGTATGGAAGGGAATGAAAGGGTGCGGCACCGACAGGTGTGCACTCAGCTATACCAGTATAAGCTACGAGATATGCATATGGGCATAAAGCATGATGCATTGCATGAATAAAGAGAAAGATGTGATTTAAATTGATGAGTTCTCTTATATGTATGGATGATATAACATGATAAAGTTTACTCAATGGTTATATTCATATGTTGATAAGGTTATATGATGTACTTTGCTTAGTTTTAGACTCACGCTTGTTTCTTCAATGTTTTAGGTACTTTGAGTCCGACATGCTGGGATGGGGAGTAGCACAGACACGTCATATCACTACTTTACTCTCATGATACTATTTAGCACTGTGAACATGCTTAGCTAATGATTAAATAGACAAACTCAATCATGGAATGATTTTGTGGATATAAACTTGTAACAATTTAATCTGTTTGGTTAAGTTATGTTTGAGGCTTGATATTACATCTTGTGTATGTGCTTCGTTCGGTGGCCTTGACAAAGGTAAGTATATGGTAAGATTGTTTCCTAGACACATATGTTCTGGGCACTCCCAAGCACGAGGTCTTGGACGTTCTTGGGCATGTGGATCCAAGTTCGTGTAGTGTTGTTGTCGTTGTTATTATGTTTTTATTGTCATTCCTCGTTTATACCTTGTAGTTGGTGTTTAATGTCTAAATCTTAAAATAGGTGCTTGCTGAAATTTTTGTTGAAATTGGTTAAATATTAGTGTAAAGTCAAGATGAGGTAACATTCAGGGTACTTGTGGTGCCAGGGTATTACACATTCTCCCTCCCCTTTGCTTGGGTTGAAACCCATCTTCTATAACCCTATCAACTCGCTTCGTTTTCTTCCTCTCCCGGCTTGTTTCTTATTTGGCCTGGTCCAGCCTAGTCCAGCTCGCAAGTCGCCACAATTGTGCCACTAACGAGTAGGACCCATATGTCAGCATAGCACTGTGCTTCTTCGAGGAGTCCTTCTCCTTCATGACTCCGCCGCCGTGATGCCCTCAGACTCTGTCTCACACGCTACCTCCACGAGCTATAAAGCTCTGTCCCCACCATAGATTTTCACCCCCATGTTGCACCATCCTCGAAACCCTAGACAAAGATATCAAATCTCCTCGCAAAGTCACCAAATCCATTGAAGACAAAGCTGCCGCCATTGGAACCAAGGAGGAAGCTTTGCAATTCTACTGTTTCACCTCGTCTTCGTCGAAACCGAGTGCGCTATGGTGTGTTCCCATGGTGTCCAATTCTGCTATCATGAGTGAGCTCTCATCATCATCGACAATACCCCTGAGTTCACTGTTTTGCATTCTACCCCGTGCGCAAGTCCGCTCCTCTGAGAGACCCTCATCTCACCATCGCCGCCATGAACTGATGTAGCAGCACCACTTCTTCCTCTCTGCGAGTCGTCTCCATGACACTTGGACTCCGTGTACTACTCATCAAGATCACCTTTGTCTCCTTTTTCTTTTTATGCAACTCCAAGACACCAAGACCGTCGAACTTCACTGTCTACGTTGCTCATTGGAGAGCGCCGCTGCACTATGCCCTCACCAGTCATGCCACTGTCATCCATGTCAGCATCGACTCGCCACCTCAACAGGACACTAATACCACATCAACAACATTTTAGCATCGTCGTCCCGTCAGCTGTAGACATGGCACACCAAGACCAAACTCCCATAAGCAACCACCATGGACCCAGTCCATCGTGGCCCACATCATCGACATGTGGACCTAGCTCACCGTGCACCATAAACCCAAACACATGGACCAGGTCCATAGACTATGGGTTCAGATATCAGCCTGTATTGAGTCCATAGACTAGCGTGTGGTTCGTTTGGCAGTTATTGGCACACCACATAGTGGAATGAGAGTATTCGTTTGCCAGGCCACTAAGGGTGTTTTTGGAAATAAGTTAAAGAGTGGTTTATTTTTGAAATATTATTGAGTAAAAGTTAAATAGATTTCTCTCGAAAAGTACATTAGTAACATTATAATTTATTAGGTTCTATAAATTATGACAATACAAATTAGTGGTCAAACTACGTCGACATTAAAAATATCACTCTTTTGTCATTGAAAGAGTAAAAAGGTTTGTTTTAACCCCATATAGATAAACAAACATAATCTAGCCAGTGTCCAATGTAGCCCAGCTTCGTCTTCGTGGTCTACAGACGAATGCTACAGTGATATCATGTGAAAGACCATGTGGAGGTCTATCCTTGTGTGTGATGAGTAATTGACGAGTTTTGAGCTTGGTTTTATTTGAATTGAATTGGATTTGAAGCAATTTGAGTGTTGGGTGCTCTTCTTAGTGCTACCGGCCTAGGGGTAGTAGCACCGGACCATTGAGAGCAATTATGATCGATTAATGATTTTGGGATAATCAATGAATATATTTGTGGGCATTGCTATGTGAAAGGTTTTTCCTTGTCTTTGATGGTTGCAGGGCGACGGTGCTAGGTCATGGTGAGGCGGAGGATGACCGGGACTAGGCGAGGAGCGTCGGAGGTCCAGACGGTTGGGAGATCGTCGAAAGATGATCGGAGATGGAGTCCGGGCAAGTCAAGAAGACAAGGAAAGAAGATGATGCTAGCTAGATGCCGCGTGGATCAATGAGGGCCGTCGGATTGAGGTCTAGTTGATAGGTTTGCGGGTCTAGGTAGTATGCTTTGAAAACCGTGCAAGAAAACCCAGTATGTGTGTGGGTTTTGGGTTAGCCCTTGCATGGCTGTGTGTGTGGGTTAATCCTAGCTCTTAGATGAGTGCTATAGGGTTGAGGGACTCATCCAAGGGTGGTAGGTGGCCCAAGAGTAGTATAAATAGGGGTGGAGGGGTAGCCACCTTCCCTTGAAGGTTTTTGAGGTTTTTGAATGCTCCTTTGAGCTTTGCCCACATGAAAATGAGGCTTTGTAACCTCTCCTTCCAGAAATAAAAGTTTTATCCATCCATCTCTGAATTTATTTTGCGCATTTACATTATGTTTTTACTTTACGCAATTTAAATTTAGCATTTACTTTCCCGCAATTATATTCTCGTAATTTACTTTCACGCAATTTGGATTTGCCTCCCCTCCTTCTAAATAATGTTGATATTGGATGTTTTGAGTGTGTTCATATAGTTTTACATCTCTTTTGCACTCTTGGATTGAGTAGAGAACATCTTTTCTTTCAAGTTCCAACTTTGTTCAGAACTTGTTCTTTGCGCAGTATTTAGTATTTGATTTTTATAAACATCTATAAAAATCATTTTTAAGTGATTCTTATTGGAGGAGGTGCGGGACTCGGATATCCACCTGCAGAAAAATTTTGGAGTTCACTTATTGTACCGTTTGGGCGCCATGAGGTGAAAACCGAGCCCCAAACTTTCTGCTCGAAGTTATTGATTGACTGTGTTCTTCGATTTTTCCTGTTTTTTCTGTAAGGCTTTTTGAGTATAAATTTGGTGTAATTCTTCACGATGCTTCTTCTAATAGGGATAAAAATTATCAAAATTTTGTGAGCTGCAGAAACCCACCAACCTCCTGTTCAATTTGAGGACAATTTCTGGAAATTCTGCTTTTGCTTTTCTAAAAGTGACTTTTGTGATTTGAATTGATGTCCTTTCTAAAAGCAAGAGTTGGATTGATTCCTCTTTATCTTGGACACTAGACAACCAGGATTGTGACTCAAAAATCACCACATATTTTATGGTACTTATCCATGCAAGCTAGGGGTACACATAGTTGTCTAGTTTTTCGGGTTTTTCACGATTTCCTTTGAGCGATCTTGTCGAGGTTTTTGTTGGAGTATTTTGGGGAAAATTTATTTGCGACCATTCAGCCCCCCTCTGTTCGCCATTTCGATCTTTCAATTGGTATCAGAGCCGGTTTTGCTCTTCCATAGATCTTGACCGGTCTTAAGAGCCATGGCGATGGACAAGTATTCCACCAAGCCTCCTATTTTTTCTGGAGTTGATTTTCCTTTTTGGAAATATCGAATGGAGTCATACATCACGCCGGGGCTTTCGATATGGCGGATGGTGAAACTCCGTATGAGGTTCCTGGCGATGAAAACGTCACGGCCAAAGAATATGGTCGACGTTGAGGCAAACGCTAAGGCAAGGAACATTCTCATATAGGGTCTTAGCCGCAGTGAGTATGATAGGATTTCTCACCTCCGTTCCGCTCACGAGATTTGGGTGACCCTCGATGCTTACCATAAGGACACTACCCAAATCAAGACGGTTCGACAGGACCAATTCAAGCGTGAGTTCGATAAGTTTGAACAACACGCTGGTGAGAGTCTTGATGAGTGCTTCGGTCGTTTTACCAAGATCTTGAGCGATCTTCGAGCAGTTGGTTGCATATACCCTGACTCGGATAATGCTCGACATTTCTTGACCGCACTCAATTTGCGTGTTTGGGAGATGATGGTGACCACCATCAAGGACACCACCGACTTGTCGACTCTGACTCTTGACGGGCTTTATTCCCGCCTCAAGACTCATAAGATCGATGTCGTCTCACGGAAGACGAAATCTCAGTCGATGGCCTTGGTCACCGATCCCATTGGATCTTTTTCTTCTGATCCTTATATTGGTTTCTCTCTTTCCGCCCTTTGTGAGCTAAGCGATGACCAACTGGAAAAATTTCCAGAAAATGAGCTTCCTCTTCTCGCTCGCAAGTTTTCTCATGCATACAAGAGGGTGAGAGAGAGAAAGAGAGGTGGCATGACCACATGCTTCGAGTGTGGTGGCCCCAACCACATTCGGGCTAATTGCCCCAAACTGGAGAAGGCTAAGAACGATGCCGGCGGTTCGGCAAAGAACGACTACATCGACAAGAACCGCAACTAGAAGCCTCCAGTTCGTGAGCGACGCGTGAGAAGAAGTACCGCAACTTCTCCAAGAACAAGAAGCTCTTCCACCGCGTCCTCGCCGCGCTTGACGACATCAACCTCTCCGACACGGAGAAATGGAGCGACGAGGGCGAGGATGAACCGGAAGAGAAGAAGGGCGGCGACGACTTCTCCGGCATGTGCTTCATGGTCGACGCCAACGGCATCAGCGACTCCGAGCTCTACAGCGACTCGGACGAGGTTCGTCGGATGGGGAAGGGAGATGTTTGGATTGTCGACTCCGGTTGTTCTCGTCATATGACCGGAGATTCTCGATGGTTCTCTTCTCTAGTTCGAGCCCCTAGTGATGAGTTGATCACTTTCGGGGATGCTTCTTCAGGTAGAGTCATCGCTAAAGGTACTATTTGCATTAATGACAATTTCATTCTTAAAGATGTTGCCTTAGTATGTAAGCTGCAATACAATTTGCTTTCTGTTTCTCAGCTTATTGATGACTCTTTCGAGGTGAGTTTTAAGAGAAATACCTGTAGAATCCTCGATTCATCAGGAGGGTTAGTTTGCGGGATTTCTAGATTTGGGAGAGTCTTCCGTGCTAATTTTTCTGTTTCTTCTGGAGACTCTCTTCGGTGTTTGATTTTTTCAGAGTCCCGTGATCTCTCCTTCTGGCATAGGAGACTTGGTCACATTGGATTTGATCATTTGACCCGAGTTAGCAGCCACGATCTCATTCGTGGTTTGCCCAAACTCAAAATGGTCAAAGACTTAGTTTGCTCTCCCTGCCGACAAGGCTAGATGGTTGCTGCTTCTCATCCCCCAGTCACTGTTGTGATGACTGATGCACCAGGACAGCTTTTACATATGGACACTGTTGGTCCAGCTAGAGTGCAGTCGTGGGTGGGAAGTGGTATGTTCTTGTCATTGTTGATGATTTTTCGAGGTATTCTTGGGTGTTTTTCATGTTCTCGAAGGATGAGACTTTTACCCATTTTAGGGGTTTGGTTCATAGGTTGTCTTTTGAGCTCCCTGGTGCCATACGAGCTATACGCAGTGACAATGGCACGGAGTTCAAGAACTCCTATTTTGAGAGTTTTTGTTTGGAGTCTGGTTTAGAGCATCAATTCTCCTCTCCCTACGTCCCTCAACAAAATGGCGTAGTGGAAAGGAAGAACAGGACCCTGGTAGAAATGGCCAGGACGATGCTAGACGAGTACAATACTCCTAGGAAGTTTTGGGCTGAGGCTATAGCTACTGCTTGCCATGTTTCTAATCGTGTATTCTTGAGAGCACATTTGCACCGCACTTCTTACGAGTTGAGGTATGGGCGAAAGCCCAGTGTTTCTCATTTTCGTGTGTTTGGTTGCAAGTGTTTTATTTTGATGTCTGGTAACCTGGATAAGTTTGAGTCTCGTTTTTCTGATGGTATCTTTCTGGGTTATTCGACTTCTTCTCGTAGCTATAGGGTATGGAGTTGCGATGCGCATAGGATCATAGAGACCTATGATGTGACCTTTGATGAGGCTAGCCCAGGAGCTAGACCTGATGTTTCAGGCTCTTCTTATCCCTCCGAGACCATCTTTGTAGAAGATGAGGATGATAGAGATGATGGTGTTCCACCGGATCCAGTCCCCTCTACACCTGAGGTGCCTCCTGTTTCTATTTCTACACCTCAGGGAGACCAGCCCATGCCTTCCGACTCTCCTTCAGCGAGTGGCTCTGTTCCTACCTCTTCTGTTCAAGAGGTAGAGGCCATACGCTTCGGTCCTCCCGACATATCCAGAAAGCTCATCCACCTGATCAGATCATTGGTGATCTGTTTGAGCGGGTCACTCGCTCAAAATCAGGTTTGTCTAGTTTCTGACTCCACTTTGCCTTCGTTGCCTCCTTTGAGCCGAAGGATGTTTCTCATGCATTATCCGATGAGTCGTAGATTAATGCTATGCATGAGCAACTTGAGAACTTTGAGAGGAACAAGGTATGGCAGCTTGTCGAGCCCCCATCTGGTCATAATGTCATTGGGACCAAGTGGGTGTTCAAAAATAAGCAGAGTGAGGATGGGGTTGTAGTTAGAAACAAAGCTAGACTAGTTGCACAGGGCTTTTCTCAGGTTGAGGGTCTTGACTTTGAGGAGACCTTTGCCCCTGTAGCTAGGCTAGAGGCTATCCGAATCCTGCTTGCATTTTCTGCATCCAAAGGCTTCAAGCTTTATCAAATGGATGTCAAGAGTGCATTCCTCAATGGCTATATTGAGGAAGAGGTTTATGTCAAGCAACCTCTAGGATTCGAGAACCCCAAGTTTTCGAGTCATGTATACAAGCTTTCCAAAGCTCTGTATGGACTCAAGCAGGCCCCCAGAGCATGGTATGAGAGGCTCAAGTCTTATCTTCTCAGCCATGACTTTAAAATGGGCATAGTAGACAAAACTCTGTTCATCAGACACCATGGTCTCATTTTCTTCTTGTCGATTTATGTGGGCGATATCATTTTGGTGGCTCCTCTCATTCTCTTGTCTCTCGGTTTTACGATGTGGTGAGTCTGAGTTTGAGATGAGTATGATGGGCGAGTTGAGTTACTTCCTTGGCTTCAGATCAAGCGGACTCGAGAAGGTACTTTCTTGCATCAAGGCAAGTACACAGGACCTCTGAGGCGCTCGACATGTCCGACGGAAGCGGTGTTAACTCCTATGGCCACTACTGCAGTCCTCGAGCCTGATGAGGATGGTGAGCCTGCTGATCAAAAGGAGTTTCGTAGCATGATTGGTTCCCTCTTGTATCTCACTGCTTCGAGGCCGAACATACATTTTGCTGTGTGTCTGTACGCTCGATTTCAAGCTTCTCCTCGCTCCTCTCACCGCCAGGCGGTCAAGCGCATCTTCAGGTACCTTCGTGCTACCATTGATTATGGTATTTGGTACTCTTCTTCTTCTTGTCTATCTCTTAGAGCCTTTTTCAATGCCGACTTTGCTGGCTGTAGGATAGATAGGAAGAGCACTTCTGGCACTTGCCAATTCATTGGTACTTCTCTTGTTTCTTGGTTATCTAGGAAGCAGTCCGGAGTTGCTGATCCATCGCGAGGTCGAGTATATTGTGCAGCCGATTCTTTGTAGCCAGGTGCTCTGGATGAGATCGACCTTACGAGACTATGGGTTAGAGATAGAGAGTGTGCCACTTTTCTGTGACAACACTTCTGCTATTTGCATTGCTAAGAACCCAGTGCAGTATTCCCGGACCAAGCACATTGATATTAGATATCACTTTCTTAGAGACCATGTGGAGAAGGGGGATATCGCGCTTCAGTTTGTAGAGAGTGACCACCAGTTAGCTGATATCTTTACCAAGCCTTTGGATAACTCCAGGTTTGTTGCCTTGAGGAGTGAGCTTGGAGTCGTGAGCCCTTATGGCATATCTTGAGGGGGAGCTGATCTGTATTATATGTTTATATGTTTATATCCAGCATTTCCTTCTGTTTCTTCTGGGTATCTTTGGGCTGTTTTTCACTTTGTTGAGTCCACTTCACCTAGACTTCTGGCATGCTTCAGCATGAGCCTCTCATCTTATGCTTTAGGATGCTATTCTCTTTTTCTTCTTCTCGGTTGAGCTCACTCACAGTCTTGTAGGTCTAGCAGGTGTTGGGTCCCCTGGGTAGACAGGGTCTGTGTTTGCTGCTGAGCTGGAGTTTGAGAGCCAGTTTTCCTTCTAAGTCATTGGGGAAGATGAGAGAGAGTCTGAGCTATAGTGTTTCTCTTCTGTCTTTTCTATGCTCTATAGCCACCCAGTTTGCAGTTTTCTCTACTTCATCTCCTCATTCTGTGTTTTTGGCTTCAATTGAGTTCATTTGGTTTTTTTCTATGCCTAACTCTGCTAATAACTCAATTTGTGCTTAAAATTGACTCACATGTTGAGGGGGAGTTTGAAAATCTGTTCATGCATTGCATATAGGCTGCATTTTCTTTTGTTTTATGAGCTTTGTCTATTATGCAATTGATTCAATCTTCATGTAATGCACCTTGCTACATCTTTGAAGAAAATCACTAGCTTAGGTCTATCCAAGTTCATTTAACTTGCTAAGCTTAAAAATGAAATAAGCCTTGATTGAAAAACTTGATGAAACTTGTTGCTTTTACTTGCTAGGTTTCTTCTCTAGAGTTTTGTGCCATAATTTGAGAAATTTTGGAGTTCTCTAGAGTCCCTATAGCAACTTGGGTGAAACTAGTTTGATCCATACTAGAGTCCTTCAATTGCTCATGAATCATTGTGCTAAAAATGAAAATTAAACAAAATTGACTCTTCTTGTGCACATACAACTCAACACTATATATTCTCGAGACTGCCTCCCATTGCACTTGGGATGAACTTGGAATATATCATGTATGACCAAGATCATTCTCTTAAGAGTTAATCTTGGGGTGATCGAACATGGCTTGAGTCAATCATTAAGAAATGCAAATAACAAAAACATAAGTGGGTAAAGAATGCAAATAATGTCAAACATTTGCACCCCACTATGTCTTTCAAAATATCAAAGAAGAAGAATTTGCATGAATTGAAAAATTAGCTCGAAGGACTCTATATGCACTTCAAGATTCCCCAAAGTGTTGAGCAGGTTGAACTCTAGGTTTTCCATTTGATCCTATGAGTGGTGTTTGCTTCTAGCTTTGAAACTTTTGCTAAGTTTTGCACTTGTTCAAATCTTGCTAAAATAAAATCTTGTAAACAAAGCTTGTGAGCAAAATGAATTTGTTCTTGGAGACATCCTAGTTCAGTCATTTTCTAAATTGACTAGCTTGGTGTCATATCTTGCATTTATGATCAATTGGATAATTCTCAAAGCTCACTTAGGATGCATTTCATACATACATATATAAAGAGGGAGAAAATAAAAAAAAATTCTTGATGCCTATAATGCCAAAGGGGGGAGAAATGTAGAAAAGGCATCTTCAAAGGAAAAATGTTAATCCACTCTGGTTCTTATGATCTTTGCGACAATTGCAAATTTTTATGATCATAAGCATATTCGAGTGTTCCTTGTGAGTTTTATTGGATCTTTTAGAGCTTTTGTTGAAAACTTGCTCTCTCTAAAGTTTAGCTCTAAAATCCCTTTTCTGCCAACTTGGTCATGATCTTATTTCCTTATTCTGGACAAAGTTTGGCTTTGTATTCAAATTGATTTCTTCTCTCTTATTCAAACTAAAAACTTATGCCTTTTCATGTGTTTGTCAATATACTCATCAAGGGGGAGATTGAAAGACCATGTGGAGGTTTATCCTTGTGTGTGATGAGAAATTGATGAGCTTTGAGCTTGGTTTGATTTGAATTGAATTGGATTTGAATCAATTTGAGTGTTGGGTGCTCTTTTTAGTGCTACCGGCGTTGGGGTAGTAGCACCGGACCATTGAGAGCAATTATGATCGATTAAAGATTTTAGGATAATTATTGAATATCTTTGTGGGCATTGCTATGTGAAAGGTTTTTCCTTGTCTTTGATAGTTGCAGGGCGACAGTGCTAGGTCATGGTGAGGCGGAGGATGACCAGGAATAGGCGAGGAGCGTCGGAGGTTCAGATGGTTGGGAGATCGCCGAAAGATGATCGGAGACGGAGTCCAGGCAAGTCAAGAAGACAAGGAAAGGAGATGACTAGATGCCGCGTGGATCAATGAAGGCCGTCGGATTGAGGTCTAGTTGATAGGTTAGCGGGTTTAGGTAGTATGCTTTGAAAACCGTGCAAGAAAACCCAGTATGTGTGTGGGTTTTGGGTTAGCCCTTGCATGGCTGTGTGTGTGGGTTAATCCTAGCCCTTAGATGAGTGCTCTAGGGTTGAGGGACTCATCCAAGGGTGGTAAGTGGCCCAAGAGTAGTATAAATAGGGGTGGAGGGGTAGCCTCCTCCCCTTGAAGGTTTTTGAGGTTTTTGAATGCTCCTTTAAGCTTTAACCACATGAAAGTGAGGCTTTGTAACCTCTCCTTCCAGAAATAAAAGTTTTATCCATCCATCTCTGAATTTTTTGTGTGCATTTACATTATGTTTTTACTCTACGCAATTTAAATTCAGCATTTATTTTCCCGCAATTACATTCTCGCAATTTACTTTCACGCAATTTAGATTTGCCTCCCCTCCTTCTAAATGCTATTGATCTTGGATGTTTTGAGTGTGTTCATATGGTTTTACATCTCTTTTGCACTCTTGGATTGAGTAGAGAACATCTTTTCTTTCAAGTTCCAACTTTGTTGAGAACTTATTCTTTGCGCAGTATTTAGTATTTGATTTTTATAAAAATCTAGAAAAATCTCTTTTAAGTGATTTTTGTTGGACGAGGTGCGGGACTCTGATATCCACCTGTAGAAAATTTTTGGAGTTCACTTGTTGCACCGTTTGGGCGCCATGAGGTGAAAACCGAGCCCCAAACTTTCTGCTCGAAGTTCTTGACTAACTGTGTTCTTAGATTTTTCCTGTTTTTCTGTAAGGCTTTTTGAGTAGAAATTTGGTGGAGTTCTTCACGACGCTGCTGCTCATAGGGAGAACAATTCTCAAATTTTTGTGAGCTGCAGAAACCCACCAACCTCCTATTCAATTTGAGGATAATTTCTGGAAATTCTGCTTTTGCTTTTCTGAAATTGACTTTTGTTATTTGAATTGATGTCTTTTTCAAAAGCAAGAGTTGGATTGATTCCTTTTTATCTTGGACACTAGACAACCAGGATTGTGACTAAAAAATTCACACATATTTTATAGTATTTATCCATGTAAGCTAGGGGTACACATAGTTGTCTAGTTTTTCAGGTTTTTACGATTTCCTTTGAGCGATCTTATCGAGGTTTTTGTTGGAGTATTTTGGGAAAAATTTATTTGCGATCATTTACCCCTCTCTGTTCGCCATTTCGATCTTTCATCATGAAACTATACCTTCACTGGAAAAAAACAAACAGACGGCATTTTTTTTTTCTCGCTGGGGAAGAACATGTGTCGTGAAAAGCCCATCGGATGATTAGAGACCAAACCAAGTCACGCGGTGGTAAACAGCACCTCTACGTCTTCCAGGCTCCGGCCCCTCGTCTCCGGCAAGCAGAGGTAGACGAACACGAACGCCGCCGCGGCGATGCCGGCATAGAGGTAGAATGCACCGGCCATGGTGATGGCCTTGTACAGCGATAAAAACGTCATGGACACCACCGCGCTCATGGTGCGGTTCGCTACGGTGCCTAGGCCGACGCCCTTCCCTCGCAGCCGCAGCGGCAGGATCTCCGAGCTGTACACCCACGCCAGGGGCCCCATTCCAATCGAGAAGGTGCCCACGAATGCCAGCACGGCCACCAGGCACGCCACGGCGGCCGCGGGGTTGCTCGTGTCGCCTGGCGAGACGGCGAGGACCGAGCCCAGGACGACGAGGGAGACGGTCATGCCGCCGATGCTGATCAGCAGGAGCGGCCGGCGGCCGACGCGGTCGGTGAGGACCATGGCGACGAAGATGAAGCCGGCTTTGGTCACGCCAACGAGGATGGTGAGAGCGAGGAGCACGGTGTTCGACGTAACGCCGGCTATCTTCAGCACCCGGGGGCTGTACAGCACGACGGACTCTGTGCCGCTAGCTTGCTGGAAGAACTGAAGCGCAAGCACGATGGCGAGGACGCGGCGGACACCGGCCTTCGTGGCGACCTCCTTCCACGCGCTACCGCTGCTTTCGCCGCCGTCCCTGTCACTTCCAAGAACATGCTTGATTTCAAGGAGGCGCTGCTCGGCCTCCGAGAGGGTGTCCGAAGTGCGGTCGAGGACTTTCTTAGCATCGATGAACTGGCCCTTCATGGCGAGCCACCGCGGTGACTCGGGCATCGAGAGCACACCGGCGGCCAAGAACACGGTCGGCACCACACCGGCGGCGAACATCAGGCGCCAACCCAGGCGCACGGCGAGCCCCGAGAAGGCGAAGTTGGAGACGTAGCTGAGCAGAATACCAGAGTTGATGAAGATCTAATGTACACACAATTACACAAACAACCAAGGGAAGAAACTATTCAGAAATGTAGCAACTGCCATTCTACAACTTCAGTGTAAAGTGTCACAGAATAAAGTAAGAACTCTTTTTCGATACACTAAATTAAATTTAATATGTACATTTATTTTTTTACTTAATGTGTCGTATTAACTAGTATTTATTTATACTTTCTTCGATAGTAGATTAATACGAATATACGTAATAAATTAATAGTTAGATTTGATTTTTATTACCTATCATATACTAATAAATGATATCGACGAGAAGTGCTATCAGTGCTCTCATTTTTTGGAAAGCAATGCAAATTGTCATAATTTTTTTTAAAATGTTTTGGTTAGATAGAGACAAAATAAATTTGTTATGTCACAAAGATTCGAACTAAATTCAACCTACCGATTGAGAAACAAAAAAAAGATAAATTCTGCTGAAAAGGAAATTAAAAATTAAAAAAACATAAAAGGTACTGTTTAATATAATTTGTCTTTTTTGTTTTTCTTGATATACGTGCATTTTCAGTTGGAACTTTTACAAGATGCTTGAAGATATCATACTCTATCTAAGCAAAATATTTTTCGAAATTTTTCATGAACATTGGTATCATCGCCGGAAGAATGGGATTAATCTGTAGCACTATGAGGATGGGAGAATTGGAAATGCTCTCTTCTTGAGATTACCTCGGGTAAGGAGCTGAGGAGGCCGCGGGACGACGCCGGCGCGATCTCGGCGACGTAGACTGGTGCAACGACTAGGGCGTAGCCGACTCCGATTCCGGCGATGCTGCGGCCAACCATGAGTGCTGTGTAGTCACCTGCAAGCGCCATGACGAGGGGCCCAACGAGGAAGATGCCGTTGGTGAGCGCGATAGTGAGTCGGCGGCCGAGGACGTCAGAGGTCCAGCCGGCGAGCAGCGCGCCGGCGAGCGAGAGGATATTGATGGCCCCGGAGAGGACCTCGATCTGCGTGTCCGTGATCCCCAGGTCGTCCTGAATAAAGATCTGCGCGCCGCTCATCACCGCGACGTCTGAAGATTAGAAGCATCAAAATTTTGGTGACCATTGCAGCACAAGAAAAGGAGGTCGTGTTTGAGCCAACGGACATACTGTATCCCATGAGCACGGAGGTCATGGACGCGAGCACGGCACAGAAGGAGGAGTACTTGTTGCGGCGCGGCGGCTTGGCTTGAGAGGACGCCGGCAACAGAGGCGTACTGGCGTCCGGGCGGTGCTCCATGTCGGCTCTGCTTCTTGATCAGATAATTTCGTGGCGCGCAATTGTGTATCTTCGTCGGAGTCACGGTGTGCAGCCCTGCAGCTGAATGGTAGTAGTATTTAGCTAGAAATTAAAGATTCCTCGAGATATGAACGTGACGACTTGGGGAACTGCACCGGTCAGTATCAGTTTAGAAAGGACAGTCTTATTTTGTAGCTACACACATTACTACAAAAATATTTATATTATACCCCTTGACGAATACTCATGCAGAAGTGCATGCGTGGCGGCCTTAGGTAACGGCGGTGTCTCAAGTATAACTCGAGCCTAGCAGACCGCTCTAGGCCCGCTACCGACCAAAAGCGCCTACAGGACCGCGCAGACGCCCATTCCCGACCAACCGGGATAAGCATCCCCGACCAAGCAGGGCTCCCGACCTCCACAGCAGGTCGGATCTCCTGGCTCCGATCAAACCAAGGCAACCTTCGCCAATGGGCGCAGATCGAAGCCTTCACGGCCTGACCACGTGCCCCCGGACGGGATCAATCGAAGTGACTATACGAGCGGTGGCCCTTCCCAAGATGGTTTTATGGCTGCTGAAGTCAAGCTTCCGATCCCATTGGCGATCCACGTCACGACACGAAAACACGCTCCCTCGGCGGCACCAACGTTATCTGTGACAACATCAACACTCGTCGGGCTCACGAAGACAGTGCGCCATTTCCCAACGAAGCGGCTAATCGCTCCGCTCAACAAGACTACCGACCAGCGTGGGCGAGGCGAAGGTGACCGGTCGGCGAGCGAAGAACGAAACTCTTAGCATAGGTCATCTCGCCCTTCCCCAACTCTCGAGGTAACTTGCCCTTCTTCTTGTATAAAGAAGCGGGAACCCGAGAGAGAGAGGGACGAACAGACGAGCAACGAGTTTTCTTCTTGTTGAGGCTCTTAGCTCGCTCCTGTAAACACTTTGTAATCATCCGCCTAAAGATAATACCATACCATCACACGAATGGAGTAGGGACATTACGCGAACCGGTATACATATTGGGCTTCGAGTCTAACCATTCGGTGAGTGGGAGCGTGCGGCCTTAGACTTACAAATTTACTTGCGGTACTCGAAGCGCCGGCGGTTAGCGCGCGGTAGGGGCGCTGCGGCGTCTTCATCGACATCTCCGATTCCGTTGGCCTCCGATGGCATCTTTCACCCACGACGGCAGCGATTGCGTCGAAGCTCGATCGCGCCGGCTCGCCGACCGCCGCCGCCGGCGGGAGGGCTCATGCTTATCCCGTCGCCTCCGAGCCCAGGCGCCGTCGGGAACTGGCGCCTCCCACGACCTTGCCAAACTCCGACTTGAGGCACCCCAACATGCCCGGCGGAACCCAGGAGCGCCGCGCCACTTCGGCGATAGCTCCCACGAGCTCGAACGCGTGACCATGTCACCCCCGCAGCTCACATCTTGTGGCAATGGTCGGCTACATGCCGCCTCTATCCATGAGTTCTTTGGAAGATACCTCCACCACGATTCAGCTCGACACGGAGCACCCCACCAGACGACACTCGCGAGTCTAACATGGCGAGCATGGTCGACTTGATCATAACCCCACGATTCTGGGGTCCCCATCCGCGCACTAAGGCGCGGGAGGAGGAATCTGCGAGCACGCTGAAAGCGCTCAAGCTCGCCGTCCGAGCTTCAACGACAACGCCAAGAGTGGAGGAGTGAAGGGTCGAGCTCAACCGGCTCGAGCCAACCTAGGCGGGAGGCCGAGCCCCGCAGAGGCAGCAGCGGCGTGCGTGGGCGTACGCCGTGCACGCCCTGGTGGCGGAAGAGTCGACGGCCCTCGGTTCTTCCCCGGCAAGTCGAGCGTGGCTGCGGCGCGATCTTTGCTCGAGGCCTTCCCGAGCCAGACGACCCGGAGGCCAAAGCCACATACCAGAACCTCCGGGGGCTGGTAGAGCGTGCTGCCGTGCAGCACATGCAGACCTCTGGCTCCTACCATTCGGAAGCCACCTCTGGCTGCCGGGCCCGTATCGCTGCCCGGAGTTGGTTTGGCCCGGCCAAGAGGGCGGCGCACCACGAGCAACCCCAGGCCTCGCGGGCTGCCCCTCAATACCTCCGGTGGTCAGAACCCCCGATCACTTTCGATCGGACCGACCACCCCGACCATGTTCCGTAGCCAGGAAGGTATCCGCTCGTGGTCGACCCCATCATGGGGAAGAAGCGCCTCACCAAGGTGCTCATGGACGGCGGCAGCGGCCTCAACATCCTCTATGTTGAGACGCTCGACGCCATGGGGGTCCCTCGCTCGAGTCTCCGACCGAGCAAGGCACCTTTCCACGGCGTCATCCACGGCGGCGAGCCTACCGCTCGGGCAGTCGACTGCCCGTCACCTTCGGAGGACGGGAAATTTCCGCGAGACCCTCACCTTTGAGGTCGTGGACTTCCCAGTTCCTACCACGCTATCTTGGGAGGCGTGCTATGCCAAGTTCATGGCGGTCCCCGGCTCGCCTATCTGGCGAAGATGCGGACCACGAGGAGTCATCACGTGGCTTCATCCTTCGGCTCGCTTACAAGCTGCGGCGAAGCGATTCTATGCGAAGCTTGCGTCGGCGGTCTTCGCGTCCGTCGAGCTCGACAACCTCCGGAGGGAAGCCTCTGAGTCCGTCCCTGAGTCTAGCAAGTCAGGGGCGGGATCCTTCAAGTCCGTCGAGGACACGAAGGAGGTTACGGTCGATCCCCGGGATCAGACCAAAACTGTGCGGGTCGGAGCCGCGCTACCCGCTAAATAGGAAAGCGCGCTCGTCGACTTCCTCTGCGCCAACAACAATGTCTTTGCATGGAAATCCTCCGACATGCCGGGAATTCCCAGGGAGGTCGTTGAGCACTCCTTGAGCATCCGACCAGGCTCAAAGCCGGTCGCCCAACGCCTGCGCCGCTTCGACCTGGAAAAGCGCAGGATCATAGGGGAGGAGATCGCCAAACTTTTAGCTGTAGGGTTCGTAAAAGAGGTACGCCACCCCGAGTGGCTGGCCAACCCTGTACTTGTAAAAAAGAAGAGTGGGCAATGGAGATGTGCATTGACTACACGAGTCTCAACAAAGCGTGTCCCAAGGACCCGTTCCCCTTGCCCCGCATTGACCAAGTCATAGACTCCACCGCGGGGTGCGAGTCCCTCTACTTTCTGGACGCCTACTCAGGCTACCACCAGATAGTGTTGAAGGAGTCCGACCAGCTCGCGACCTCCTTCATCACCCTGTTTGGCTCATTTTGCTACGTAACGATGCCGTTTGGTCTGAAAAATGCTGGCGCTACATACCAGCGATGTATGCAAACATGTTTCAACGACCAGATCGGCCGCAACATCGAGGCGTACGTCGACGACATCGTTGTGAAGACCAGAAAGGCCGGGGACCTCATCACCGATCTAGAGGAGACCTTCGCGAATTTCTGACGATTCCGTATAAAGCTCAACCCCGACAAGTGCGTCTTCGGGGTCCCCAAGGGGAAGCTCCTCGGCTTCATTGTCTCGAGTGGGGCATCGAGGCCAATCAGGAGAAGATCTCGGCGATCGCAAGGATGGGCCCGGTTGGCAACCTCAAAGCGATCGGTGTTGGATGCCTTGCGACCTTAAGCCGTTCGTGTCTCGCTGGGCGGCGGAATGCCGCTCTGGTGCTTAAGAAATCCAACCGCAATTTGGACCCGGGAGGCTCGGAGGCCCTCACCCGGCAGAAGGCCTTCTTGTCCTCACCTCCGTCTGGTTGCCCGGCACCAGGTGAACCGCTGCTCCTCTACATCGCCGCCACTACCCAAGTCGTTAGTGCGGCCCTTGTGGTGGAACGAGCGAAAGAAGGCCGTGAGCTCAAGGTACAACAGCGAGTCTACTTTATCAGCGAAGTGCTTTCCGAGTCAAGGCTCGGTACCGAGAATCTGAAAGCTGCTCTCGCGGTGCTCATCGCCAAAGAAAGCTTGTCCATTACTTCGACCAAAGACGTTGTCACCGTGGTGACCACGTCGCCTTCGGCGAGATTGTCCACAAGCTGCGACGCCTCGGGAAGGATAGCCAAATGGGCGCTCGAGCTCGTGATCACGGCATAATATCGTCCCTCGAGCGGCGATCAATTCACGTGCCACTGCCGACTTTGTCGCCGAGTGGACCAAGCCCGAGCGCCACCGGTGCTCGAAGACCACGATCTTGGATGATGTATTTCGATGGGTCCTACACCAAGAACGGCGTGGGCGCGGGAGTCGTCATCATTTCCCCGCTCGGGAATCGGCTTTAATTCGCCATTAGGTTGCTCTTCGACGCGACCAATAATATCGCCGAATACGAGGCTCTTGTCAGCGGTCTCGGATCATTTGCCGACCTCGGCGCTCGCCGACTCTATGTCCACGGGGACTCCAAGCTTGTCGTCGATCGGGTCATGAAGGTGCAGAGCCGAGGCGCCCGCATGGCGCATCTTGTCAAGAAGTCGCGAGACTCGAAGAGTGGTTCAAGGGTTTCGAGCTCCACCATAGCTCTGAGCGCTACAAGCGGTGAGGCCGACTACCTAGCTAATCTTGCCTCGGCGAGAGGCGGTCCCACCAGGATCTTCGTCTGCGACCTTTGCGACCTTCCGTCGGTTGGACTCGATGGCCGACGGTCTCCCGACCTCACAGACACGATCGCTAACCATTGTCGCGATCGGGCGTAAACTGATCGGGTCGGGGCGCCATGCTAACAAGCGAATCCGGACCGAGAAACCTTTCATCAACCGCTGACGGACGGGTCGCTTCCACCGACCGGCCGAGGCCGGCGCCTCGCTCATCGGCGAAATCGCCGTCTGGTTGGGCGGACCTCTACAAAGGAGTCCCTCAGGGTCCTCGAGGTGCGTTTCGGCCGACCAAGGGAAGCGGTGTTGCTCGATATCCATGGCGAGTCTGCGGTCACCATGCGCGCCCGGTCCTGGTAGGAAAGGCCTTTCGACAAGGCTTTTACTGGCCGACCGCCGTGTCCGACGCCGAGCAGATTGTACGCACCTGCGAAGGATGCCAATTCTTCGCCCGGCAGACGCATCTGCCAGCTCAGGCCTTGCAGACGATCCCCATCACATGGCCGTTTGCAGTATGGGGACTCGATCTGGTCGGGCCCTTCAAGAAAGCTCCCGGGGGCTTTACTCATCTCTTTGTCGCGGTGGACAAGTTCACCAAGTGGATAGAGGCCAAGCCGGTCGTGAGTGTCACGTCGGTACAAGCGGCCACTTTCTTCCGCGACATCATCTTTCGGTTTGGAGTCCCAAACTCTATCATCACCGACAACGGCACGCAGTTCACGGGGAAGGAGTTCCTCGAGTTCTGCGATGACTTCAACATCCGCGTCGATTGGGCAGCCGTGGCCCATCCACGGACTAACGGTCAGGTCGAATCATAAGCGGCATGATTCTCCAGGACTTAAGCCACAGATCTTGAGTCGACTGAAGCATTTCACGAGGCGATGGGTGGTGAGCTACCCTCCGTCCTCTGGAGCTTGCGGACCACACCGACTCGAGCGGCCGGGTTTACACTTCTTCATGGTGTTGGTCTTTGAAGCATCCGCCAACCGACACGGAATACGGTGCCCCAAGACTACAAGCCTTGAAGAGGCTCGGGGCTCGCCGCAACAAGACGCTATCGACCATTTCGGCGAGGCCGCGCGATGTGGCCATTCTACGATCGGCCAAGTATCAACAAACTCTGTGGCGTTACCACGATCGCGAGTTCGAGGCGGTCCTTGTGTGGCGACACTGGTCCTCGTCGGGTCCGGACCGGCATGGACAAGCACAAGCTCGCCGCCACAGGAAGGCCCCTTCACCATCGCGAGAGGTTCTTGGCTGGCACCTTTCGACTCGGGGACTGGATGGCGCGTCCTCCCCAGCGCTTGGAACATAGAAAGTTAAGGCGTTTTTATCCCTAAGTCCTTTTCTTTTCCTTGCGTCGTCTTTTACTTCTCCTCCGAGCACACTGGTCGCGATCACGGCGCTCGGGGGCTGCCATGGGCGCCCCATCGAGCGCTTACGGTGGCGCCTATGCGGTCGGTGACCGACCGATCCACAAGGCCCGCCGGCGGTAACCCTCTCGACCGAGTCTTGCGGCCTATGCCCGGCTACGGTTGCAAAGACACTTCATGGAAGAAGGAAGTACGGCGGAGTGACCTTTGCTGATCGGGAACACCTCTCCCGCCCAAAACTCGGCTAACTCACGCGCTCATGCGGGTCGGTGACCCGACCGGTCACGAGGTCCATCGGCGGTAACCCTCTCGACCGGGTGCTCGGCCTCGCCCGGCTATGGTTGCAACTAGCACTTAGCGGAAGAAGGAAGTGCCGGCGGGCGATCTTTGGCGATCGGGAACACTCCTATCCCTCACAAGTGTGTGTAACAGCTGCGTGGCCAAAAGTTCCTATCCTCTCTGTCCCTCCCGAAGCGACCTGACCTACGCCTAAGTGGCCCCGGTGGTCCTTACGGCTATGGCCGATCGAGCACTCACCATGACATAAAAAAGGGCACGAAGCGTATGGGAACTTGTTGAATTTAAGATTATTTACGAACAATAGCCTTTACAATAGAAAAAGGTATGAATCTAACTTCTACTTATTCTTCTTCGAGGGCACTCTGCGGAGGGATATGGTCGGCGATCTCCCGAGCGTGCGGCTCTACTTGGAGCTCGAACCTTTCGATCTCATCGTCGGTCCGGTTCCCAGCGATGCCGCTGCTCACCACCGCAAGGTCTATACCGTCATAGTGAGAGACGGTATTGACCAGCGCCGAGGAAGCCCCAAGTACGGTGCTAACGGTCAGCGCTCTCTCAACGCGCCCCGGCACTCGGGCCAGCATGGGGGCGAGAGAGCTCGAACCGCCAGCAGTTCCAAGGACCCGTCGCGAACATCTGGCGGCCTTGCGAAGGCCTCGGTTCCACGACCAGCTCGGCCCGATCACCTTCGGCTACCTTCAACGCTGCCTGCGCCACGTCCCGAGCTGTGACCGCCTCGTCACGAGCCTTTAGGGCGTCTTCCCGCGCCTCTACAGCGACGTTTAAATTCTTCTGCAGCTCTGCGGATCACAACATCCCTAGATAAGCACGCCTTATGAGTCGCGCTGACAGGATTAACCAAGGAGTTGAGACACTTACATTCTGAGAACTTCGCCAAGTTCTTCGCTTCTTCCCCGACCCCTCGTATGAGGTCCTCAAGGAAGCCGGCTCGCCGAAGCGGTCTCCGTTGAACGCCTTGTCGGCGTCTTTCGGGCGAGTCCGCTCGCCGCAGAGGCGGGGCGCTGCGCTTCTGCGGCCTCTCTGCTGTGGCGGCGGCATCCTCGCGCTGCGCGCCTGCGCGAAGGAGCTCGAGCTCCGCCACCCTCATCCTCAGAGGCTTTGCCCCCAGGCGCTCTTCGAAGAGGGCCTTCGTGGCCTGCTCCAGCTCTTGGCCGGCCTCCACCGTTTCCTCTCGCCGGATGGTCAGAGCCTCCTGAGCCAGACGCAGCTCAACGCGCAGCCGGCCCTTTCTCCTCGCTGACCACCCTTTGGTGTCCGGCCTATAGGAGCTCGACCTTGGCCTCGCAGCGGGCCCACAGATGCTGTAAAATATAGGCACCTCGTCAATTTGCCGCGAAATTCATCAGAAGGTGCGAAAGGCCGGGCTCTCGATCAACTTACCATACTTACCGGCCGGACTCCCCCGACAATCGCATCCAACACCCTGCCAGAGGATTCGAGGGCAAGAGCCAGACCCTTCCGGATCTGGTCCACCTCAACTTCGGCGTCCCGAGCGCCTTGCTGGAGGGCAGCCCACTCACTCTCCTCCGCCTCGCCCAAGGTCCCCGACCTACGGGCCGCACCCGGCAACAGACCTTCGGTCACCCGTTCGGACGGGACGCCACCCGACCGGACCCCCACGGGCAAGGGTGAAGGAATGGGCCCCTCGGGAACCCCCTCGGCGGCCTGCGCCTGTGGGGCTTCGACCGATGCCTCCCCTTGAGGCACGGGGTCGGACACCTCCAACACTGGCACCGTCTCCGCCAGCGAGCTCGCGGGTAGCGTCGATGTCAATTCCCCCTCGGTAACGACCATCGTGCCACTCGGCGGTGTCCCCGGTGGAGGCGGTGGGAGCTCCTCGCCGACCTCGACCTCTGGATGAGGCCCCGTCCCTCCGATAGCGAGCGCGCCCTCGACGCGCCCCAGCTCGGCCGCCTGCGCTGCGATCACCGTCAACTCGGTTGACACCTCCGGCACCGACTGCAACTCCTCGCCGCCGTACGACCCCTCCGTGGCGGGAGCAGGCGCCGCCTGCGGAGCCACCGCGGCGTAGCGCGCGCGCGCGGATGCGCCACACCCGTATAAGCGCTGCACACCGCAAGCACTTAGAAGCTGTTCGGGCAACTGCGGTAACAATGTTCAAAGCGAGGAAGGGAATACTTCTTGAGCCGATCGAGTCTTGCGCAGCAGCGCCCTCTTCGCCCGGTCCCCCTCAGAGGCGGATCCGCCGCCTCTTCCACAAGCCGCCCCACGAGGCGCCACCTGGAGTGCGGACGGCAGCGGCGACGGCGCCACGGTCACCCTCCGCCTGGGGCTCCCCGGCCGCGGTGCCTATGCGATCGCCCTCTGCCGGGCCCCTAATCGGGCCACTTCCGGTCGACGGGTCAGAAAAGAACCCACGGTATGGGTAACCGGGGCTCCCCCCGCTGCTGTCGGTGGAGGATGCCCCCGCAGTGGTGGTCTCGGACACGTCCACACCACGTGCGGCCCTTGCCGCACGCTCCTTCTTCTTTTTCTTCCTCTCCTCTTCCTTCCGCTTCTTGCGGGAGGAGTCAGCTGTGCGGCCTCCGCACGGGCCACAGCCTTCGATGCCTTCTCCCCCGGGAGCAACGCCCGGGAGACCATTCCCGAGAGCCCCTAGAAAAATGCGGAAACACCCGGTCGGTCGGGCGCCAAGGGCAAAAGGGAAGAAAGAGGCGAGGAGAAGACCGCCCGACCTACAGTTCGGGGTGGGCGATGAAATGGCTCGGGTGGCGCCGCGATCTCGATGGCGCTTCCACCCGTTCTGGCGGCCACGGGCTTCAACCTCCGTCGCGGCGAGCTCGGGCTCCGCCATCCTCATATCGTCCGACGCCCCCTCATATCGGAGCGAGCGCGGCACGTGCGTGAGGTTGCGCGCATCCCCATAAAGGCACAAACGACGGCATCCCCGGTGAGCCCCTGCTCCCTTAGGGCCCTGACTTGCTCAACGATCAGGGCCACCTTCTTCTTCTCCTTCTTATCAGCACCCCAGGTCCATTCTTCCCCCGCCACAGGAAGCTGGCCGGTGAATGGCGGGGCGCTGTCTCCGACATTCCGAACGTAAAACCACTCGGAACGCCATCCCTTGTTCGACGACGGCAGCTTGACGTCGAGGTACTCCGAGCTCCGGCCGGCCCGAAGCTGGAGGGCCAGGCCACCGAGGGGCGCCGTAGCATCCGCTGGCCTGACCTTCCAGAGCCTTGCTTGGAAAAAATACCTCCACAGCGCCCAGTGCGGCTCGATCCCCAAGAAGGCCTCGCAAAGCGTGATGAAGATGGCGATGTGGAGGACCCCGTTGGGGTTGAGATGGTGTACCTCTGCCTTGTAATGAAAGAGCAGCCCTCGAACGAACGGGTGCAGCGGCAGGCCGAAGCCGCGCTCGAAGAACGAGGCTGGCACCACGATCTCGCCGTCCCCCGGCGCTGGGGCGGCGGCCCCCGTCGGCACCCTCCAGTGGGAGAGATCCTGCGCGAGGAGGAAACCTTTCTTCACCAAGCCAAGCGCGGCTCGCCTGGGCAGAGCACTCCGGCCACGACATCCTCGCGAGAAGGCGGAGAAAAGGTGAAAGGAGTAGGCTTTCTTTGTTTTTTCTTGTCTTAGGCGAAGAAATTTGGAAGATCGAGAAAGCAAGAGCGTGTAACTACCCAAGAACGTCCCAGCGGCGAATTTATAGAAGACGAGCGGGCGCCGACCGAACAAGCACTTCCTCGAGCGAAGAGTCGCGTACACCCTCATTGCCGGCGGGCGTGGTAACTCCCGATTTCCAATTCCTCTCTGCTTTTAATCCTGACAAGCCAGTAGAACCGTAAAGACACCGCCTCGGGCCACGAGTCCTGAGACCTTATCGGTCACCGCCTTTAGGCACGGGCGGTTGCCACAGGGCACGTCTTGAGCGTTTGGGCGTGGCCCCAAAAATGGCAAGAGCTCAGTGGCTCGCGCCGAGGCCAAAAAAACATGGGTTACAAAGGCCTATCCCACCAGATGGACGTAAGGCCACCCCAGCAAAAATCGAGCAAAGGATGGGTATGAGGCGAGTCCCTAGTGATCCCCCCGTTGGGTCGGCTGACGACCCAATCGCCTCTACTCGTGTCTGAGACCATACTTCACACTCTCCCGGGAGCTCATCGATGGGTGGCGACCGGTGTGCCACAGGTGTGGACGACCGTGGTCCGATCTGGATCGAGTAAAGAAAGGTTTCTTATGAGTCGCCCCACGGCAGGGCCAGGACACCCTACTCTGGGATCGTCTGCTCGGAAGGGTCCCCCTTGGGCGGGACCTCCCAGGACCCACTCGGACTACCTGTTATTAGCTCCACGAGCACGGCGTCCGAACCAACGCGGGTAAACGCGTGTCGCTCACCCCCTCCAGGTCCCACACCTACGGATGGGGGACACGTGTGGGATAGACGGTGGCCACTCCTCTCGTAGCAACCCTCGCTAGACGAGGACTCGGGATGGATGCCCCACGTCCAGCTACGACGTAAAACGAGCCACGTCCAGCTACGACGTAAAACGAGCCAGGTCTAGCTACGATGTTAAACGAGCACTCGGACACCCGAACCTCACGAAGAGGCATCCGGTCGTCCCCACCGACCAAGGCACGGTCTAGCTACGACGTTAGACGAGCACTCGGACACCCGAACCTCACGAAGAGGCATCCGGTCGTCCCCGCCGACCAAGGCAGGCCTAGCTACGACGTTAAACGAGCACTCGGACACCCGAACCTCACGAAGAGGCATCCGGTCGTCCCGCCCGACCAAGGCACGATCTAGCTACTGACGTTACGAGCACTCGGACACCCGAACCTCACGAAGAGGCATCCGGTCGTCCCGCCGACCAAGGCGCGGTCTAGCTACGATGTTAAGCGAGCACTCGGACACCGAACCTCACGAAGAGGCATCCGGTCGTCCCGCCCGACCAAGGCACGGTCTAGCTCACGACGTTAAGCGAGCACTCGGACACCGAACCTCACGAAGAGGCATCCGGTCATCCCCGCCGACCAAGGCACGGTCTAGCTACGACGTTAAACGAGCACTCGGACACCCGAACCTCACGAAGAGGCATCCGGTCGTCCCTTTACACGCCCGATTACTTGCACCTGAAAAGAAACGATCACCTATCGATTACCGATTCTTGAAGGCCAAGTTGGAAAATAATCAAAAGCGAGCTCATTGCAAAGACAAGGGAAAAGGAGATTTCATTATAGGCCATGGGCTCAAACTTTACACCATGTTACATAAGGCGCCCAGTGATTCAAAAACTACGCAAGGTTACAAGATACGGCGGAGCAATTTCTGCACCAAGTATCATATCTTGAGCATCGATGCCGCCTTAGTACCACCGCGCTGACGGCTACAAATGCGGGTCCGTCGGCGCGCCGCCTCAGACCGCAAGCGGCGACTGCGCGTGGTTCCCACTAAGCGCCACCGCGATCGGCGGCTACCCGCGGCGACTGCGCCATCGCCTCGGGAGGGCGCCCTCGCCGAAAAGCCGGGGCGACCCAAGCAACGCGTCAACGGCGGCGGTGTCGCGGGCCACGGCCTCCTCTTCCTCCGTGAGCTCGGCCATCGCCTGATTATGCTCAGCCCAGAGCCCGGCCAGAGGATCTTCTTCCTCCACCTCGTCGTCGTCACCAAAGCTAAAGATCAGTGGATGCCTCGAAGCCATTTCGAGGATTGCAAAAAGAGGACTTTTGTTTGGGATGATCACTCAAATAAGCGGCAACGCCCTTATATACCCAGACGAAGGGAGATCGAACGTCTCCAGAATAAATGCAAGCGCCGGAAAACGAAGCGCCCTTCACCAAAAGCCGGAGTAGTCAAGAAGACGAGCGGGCAAGGTGAACCAAGCCATGCGCAATGCGCACAACGAAGCAATTAGAAAGTCCCCGGTGGTTCGAATGCCCCCAGCCAAGTCCCAGAGCAGCCGTCGAATGCGTCGGGATACACCTGGCAGAAACCGGTTGGCCTAGTCAGTCGGACCATCCAAACGGGCCCAATCGCCATCCACAGTCAATTTCAACCCCCAACCGAATCTGCCGAACTCGCTCGGAGGTTCGAGGGCTACTGACGAATACTCATACCAGGGGTACCCCAACGGCCCTGGGTAACGAGCAGGCTGCCTCAAGTATAACTCGAGCCTAGCAGGTCGCTCCAGGCTCGCTACCGACCAAAAGCGCCTACAGGACCGCGCAGGACGCCCATTCCAGACCAACCGGGATAAGCAACCCCGACCAAGCAGGGCTCCCGACCTCCACAGCAGGTCGGATCCCCTGGCTCCGATCAAACCAAGGCAACCTTCGCCAATGGCCGCGTATCGAAGCCTTCACCGGCCCCTGACCACGTGCCCACGGGCGGGATCAATCGAAGTGACTATCACGAGCGGTGGCCCCTTCCCAAGATGGTTTTATGGCTGCTGAAGTCAAGCTTCCGATCCATCGACCCGATCCACGTCGACACGAAAACACGCCCTCCCTCGGCGGCACCAATGTTAAATGCAGCAACATCAACACTCGTCGGGCTCACGCGAAGCGGTCGTCATTTCCCAACGAAGCAGCTAACCGCTCCGCTCAACAAGACTACCGACCCAGCGTGGGCGAGGCGAAGGTGACGATCGGCGAGCGAAGGACCGAAGCTCTTAGCATAGGTCACCTCGCCCTTCCTCAACTCTCGAGGTAACCTGCCCCTTCTTACTGTATAAAAGTAGGCAGGAACCCCAGAGAGAGGGGGACCAGGAGACGAGCAACGAGTTTTCTTCTTGCTGAGGCTCTTAGCTTGCTCCTGTAAACCTTTGTGTAATCATCCGCCCTAAAGACAATACCATACCATCACACGAACTGGAGTAGGGATATTCTGCCCGAACCAGTATACATCTTGGGCTTCCGAGTCTAACCATTCAGGGAGTGGGAACGTGCAGCCCCTTAGACTTACAAATTTACTTGCCGGTGCTCGAAACGCCGACACCCCTCATCACTACGTTTTTTTTCCCAAAATCCAACGGTAGTGATTAGTATTAACATAACATCTAGTTGATTTTAGCCAAAAACCATTTGTAATGATGTCAAAAACTGTCTGTGATGTTAATATCATCACTGACGGTTTTTGACCAAAACCGTCTTTGATGATGATACGGCTATACAAAACCCACACAAACCTTCCCCTCTGCCCTAGCCCTAGCCGCCGTCCGCCCACCTCCCTCCGCCCGCCTCCCTCTGCCCGCCTCACTACGCCCTAGCCCTAACCCGCGCCTCCCTCCGCCCGCACCCGCCTCCCCCCGGCCTCCGCCCGCACCCGCCTCGTCCTGTGCCTCCCTCCGCCTGCCTCCCCCCAGCCTCCCCCTCGACATCGCCCCCCGGTCTCCCTCAGCGTCGCTCCCCCGATCGCCTGGTCACCCCTTTGCTTGCCCTAGCTGCCGGCCCCCTCGCCTGGTATCTTCTCTCCCTTCCTCTCCATATAGCAATGCTGTTTTTGATATTATTTTGTGGGCCTGATGATGCTACAATGATTTAATAGTTAGCTGGTATTAAACATTTTGGCTAAGTTTGGGAAATCAAATTTTGGGACTCTAGCAAGAAGGTACCAAGAAATTTTGTGTGGATTTTGCTACCTAGACTTCTTTGTTATGGAGAAAACATTAGTATTTATATAATTTGGGCATGTCTTGTGGATCATTTATGAAAAAGTTCAATTTGTTTGCTCTTAATCTGAATGTTCAGATTTCTTGAGGTGTAGCTGTGAGTACTCAGTTGTACTTCTGCTATGTAATTAATTAATTGATATTTGAGATGAATGGCATGGATAAAATGCATAGACAATGATGAATTCAGGAATGAAAAATGGCAGCAAAAAGTCTTGTAGGTATCATTATACTATGCTGTCACGTATGATTGATGGTATTGAACATGTGATGGGTAAGATGTGTGTGGGTTTTGGCAAATGCCGATGAGGATCAAACATGGCGTTTATCTTATGCAGAGAAGGTATGGATCAAACACTGCATACTCCGTATACTAAGGATGGCAAGTTTCGCCAACGCTCGCTGCGTCCACGTCGCTTTCGGGGCGACGTGGGTGTGCTCCTCGTGCCACGTCGACTGCATCTGGAGCGTCGTGCGTACGGCTCGCACACGCGTGAGCCACGTCGCCCAAGCTGCTAAGTCTGTAATCATGCTTAAGTAATTTTTCTGTTGGCTCATACGCGACGAGATGCGTAGCGCGGTGGTGACGCGCCTCGCCCGCTTCTGCCGGTCGGCGTTGAATCCCGTCTTACTGGCCAAGCGCGGCGATTTTTGGCGGAGCGACGCGTGGCGCGCAGCGGAAGCTTCATGACGGCGCGGCGCAGCCATTTTTGCGAAAAAGACCCTGAGATTTTCCAAAATTACGTATTAGCCTATTTTTTATATGATGACCCTTTTTTTAGCGAAAAAGTTCATGCGACTTTCCGGAATTATGTGTTAGCACGTTTTTTATGTGAAGACCCCTGAAATTGTCGAAATTTGTTTCCTTTTGTGTAAAAAACCTAAAAAAAATATGATAGGCGTATTAACCTATTTTTTCCCGATCCCAAAGACTTCTGAATTTCCCTTTTTTCGCATAAATTTTCCTTTTTTCGCAGATACCTTCAAAAAAAATTAAAAAAACTTTCCGAATTTGCGTACAAACCATTTACATACAGGTCTTTCTGAATTTGCGTACAAACCGTTTACATACAGGTCTTTTTTGTGAAAAACTCCTAAAAAAACCAAAAACACGTGAGTTTTCTTCGTCAGCCACATGACGGCTGGTGCGGCGTGCGCCGCGCTCACGCATCTAGTTTTTACTACATTCCGGACTTGATCAACCATGTTATTTAATTTGGTATATGCAGAGTTGAGCAACACGTTTACTATATTGTAAACACAACGGTACACATATTTATTGCCACTAGTCATCAACCCATTTTAAAAAGTGTTTTCCAAATGCACATTGATTTAAAGCTACTAGTATTCCATACAAGTTAGAGTAGTTGGTTGATGTCAGAATATGGATCACGTAGTACTACTAATATATATCTCATAGCAGTTGTACAAAGTTGTTTGCAACAATCAGTGATGTAGTTTCTCAGATTCTGCTCCCCTTCTATCATCCCTTAAGAATAGTTACCATTCTGTAAGGCTTGAAAGATGCTACCGTGAGAATTATTATTAGTAAAAGGTGATGGATGCATTTCATGTGACAAAAGATCAGGTGGAGTAGTCTTTTTTATGATTGGCTGCTCCATGTTAACCTTATGAGCAAAGAGAAGCACACACCAGATTAATAAGGCCATCAATGTTCTTTGACATGTTCAGAAGGCCCTGAATTATTCATAAAAGATGCCAATATTTACATGTCAATTCAATGAAACCAAACAATCACAGAAGATATCATGATTCAGCAATGATGAAAATTTACATGTTAAATACCTTCCAGTCCCTTAACAAGAAATGCATCCAGACTAACTTAAATAGAAAGTGTATACTGGATTATCAGCAAAGAGTTGTAGAATAGTTTCTTTACTAAATTATCTTGCTTCTTATATTGAGCTGCTTTATTAGGATGGTAAAAGATGCTATCGTGGCAACTAATGCACATATTAATACATACCTCTGAAACAATGCATAGTTTGGCAGCCTGCCTTGCTTGACATAGTTGCCAATCCAACTGCTGCAGCGAGAAGGGCATCATAAGGCCCTCAAAATAATCTCAACCAACCAAATTAAAAACAAGTGAACCTATGTCGACACATTATTGTGCCATACTTCCAAAATAGATTTTTTAGGGAATTATCCAAAATAGAAGTTGTTTTAACATTTAGCTAGTTAATTTTGGTTTGCAAAACGTTTATCTAGGTATATCAATAAACACCACAGACATGTACCAATTTAACATTTATCTGGGTATAGAGAAGAGAACTATCCATATCATTTATAAAAATAAAAGAACCGCCAATTATTGGATCCTGGAGGGATATTGAACTCCAGGGTTTTGCTGTGACCTATATTTCGTGGTAGGAATCAGACTAGTTCCACCACTTGGTCATTACTAGTTTTTTTGTCACCTGGTGGAAACAGGTGCAACTGGGTAGGCAAATGCATGCTTGTTTTATGTTAGCTGTCTCTGTTTTACAGTTTAGGATTCTATTTTACAGTTTAGTAATATCTTCTTGGTTGTCTTTGTTTCTTGTTTGTTATGATAGAATTGTTTTCCTGTTCAATTTAGCAAATTAAGTGAACAAACTAGTTCCTTCTGGTTGCCACTGTTTAGGTAGTAGTGTAGTAGTACACCTGTTTTTGTCGGTTGATTAGTTGGTTATTTATTTTGTCATATGATAATATTCTTACATACTTTTACTATCTTGCAAAGGGGCTAGATAATTTAATTGTCTTGGGGACCTCGCAAGCGAAGGGGCCAGACAATTTAATTGTCTTGAGGACCTTCTCACTGTTTGCTGCCCTTTTTATTGCTCTATGATGTAATGGGTCCTTGATGAACTAAAACAATTAAAGTTGTAAATATGGCCTTGATCAATTTATTCAATATTCTTTGTGATGCAAATTTGATTACTACTAAGTATATTGATTGCTCTGTTTGTAGCATAATTTAGGAAGGTAAGAGTTTAAGGCCTTATTTACTTAGTTAATTGTTTAAGTTTAATTGTGATTATTTTGTGATTATTTGACCCTAGGTGTAGTGGAGGTAAGAGATTAATATCTAGCAGCCCTACACCTTATGGAGAGGAGGCTGAAGGTCTAATGACCTTTAGCAGCCCGACACTTGAGAGCACTCTATCCATAATCTATATTGTTATGCAAAGGGGCTAGACTTTGTAGTCTTTGGGATCTTGCATATGGCGGAAGAGAGCGAAGTGACCTCTTCTCTTTCCTTATTCTGAAGATAAAAATCTTTTCAGAACTATAGTCTCCCTAGCAGACAAAAATATTTCTCTTCCTACAAATAAGGTGCTGATAATAATAACCGTCCAACTTGATCTCTTTCTTTGTTCTAAAGAATAAAGAAACCCTTTATGATTGTTGATATCCATGTTTTAAACAACACACTTAAATTTACTTTATTTTGTCTTCTACGACCGTCTGTGAATAGTTAAAAAGAAGATGACATCCCCTCATTCCTTGTCGTCGATTGGATTTGATGAGCCGAACATAGGAAAACCAAGGCGCGGTCCAAAAGGGCTAAGTGAAAGGCCTCAGAGCCAAAATACCATCACGACGGTCGATCCGTAAGATGGAGCCCCTACCACACCTCCTAAGGCAGTGGCAGTATTTCGGACATTGTGCACACCTCCTATGGCAATGGCAGTATTTCGGACATTGTGCGGGATAGTTGGACGGGAAAGGGTCCGTATTACCTTTCCATTCTGGAAGTCGCTAACAAATGAGGAGTGCGACAGTCTGGTGACAGAAATTTTCACATCGTTTGAGCTCCTAGAAGATGGTATGCACGCACTGCGATGGTATGTGTTGCTAGTAACGGGAAAGGCGTGGAGAAACTTCAAAAGCACCCTTGTCAATAATTACATGAATAAGGAAATGACTCTGTTCCAGAAGTACGTATTCATCACTGAAGACGTCTGGGAACGATGTGTTGAGATAAAGACGACGAAAGAATTCGTGTATCAAAGTGAAGCGCACAAGACCGTCCACGCAAAAAACACCTACCCGCACAAACTCGACACCATTGGATATGCGAGTAAGATCGCACAATCGAGGAGGGAGGATGACAAGGCAATCTAGAAGGAGGCCTCCCCGTCATTTGCCTCAATCTTAGACCCACACGCCCAAAACTGGGTAAGAGCGAGGTCACATCCCATGTCTTCGGGCAGCGTGTCCTTTGCAAACCCTGCAGATGAGGAAATGTCCGAACGTCTAGTGAGGTATCGAACTACATAGTTTGTAATTAGTCCATATATGGATGCAGATAGCGTTGAGTACATAATTTCCAGGCAGACATGGAGAAACATATACTCTTCACAGCCATCGAAAACAAGAAGCACCCGGGTCGCATGTGAGGCAAAGGTGTTTTCATCCATTGGAAAATGGGATTCCCATAAGACTTCGACACGTACCGGAGTAGGAAAAGAACCAAAGCCGAGCACGAGGAATGGCTAATAGCAATGATAGGGTTGAGGAAAGGCTGAGAGTGCAATTCAATGATTAGCTAAGAATCATTGAGGAAAGGATAGAGCGAAGGGTGGTTGCGGAGAGGCACGTACGGAACGTGCAAGCCCCAAACACAGATGCGATTCAGCCCAACTAACCGTCGGAACAGCTACGCATCCGCCCCTAAGACAAATGTGGACGATGCCAAATTTTTTGTCGATGATATCTAGGTAATATATATGTCTAGAATGCTCTATAGATAGACATGTTAGCTAATTGTGTACTTGATTGTGCACGGTCGCATGGTAGCTCCGGGATACATGAAGGTCCATATCGACCGTGTACTTGAAATTTGCAAGACCGTCACACTGGAGATGCCTTCAAACGATGAGATCGTAACACTAGAGGATGCCATTAGCACATTTATCTAGTGGCCCAAGAGGGACATCTCCTTCGATAACCATCCTGCAGCACCGAAGCTACACGCACAACATGAGCCACCTACTATGCTAGAGCTACAAGCACTACTGGAGCCACTTGTTGCACCAAAGTAGGATACCAACTGACCACCGTGCCCCATACAGCATAGGCCGGTACTTCACTTCGGGCCTAGTCGTCTCCCGTGAAGATGATCTATGATAAACGGCGAGGCGGCGATAAGGTCAAATCAAAGCGGACCACGGAGGCCCTGACTTTTCGTTGGCGCGGCAATTCAAGTTAGGACAGCGGTTCGTATCGGTAGAGCGCTAGCAGATTCTTATAATAGCTTGTGTTAGATTGCAAAATTGGTGCGTGGAACAAGCCAACAAGTCGGTGGCACAACGGTTATCGAGTATCTCGGTCAGCTTCAAGGAGGAGCATTTCTTGCACCAGTTTTCGAGGGGTATCTTCATGGTCGGCTCCAACGACTTGTTCGATCTCTACAACCTCGACACCTCACTCATCAGATGCTAGACATTGTAAGTATATGCAATCACTATCTACATTCGTGTTATTCTGATAAATACCATATATATATGATCCTAGCTTTTGTATATATAGATACATGATCATTGAAGCCAAAAAAAAAGAAAAAATCGGTGGTTTTCACGACCCACATATGGTGTCCAAGCAAACCATGGACAGAAATTTATAAGTCATCCAGAAGTACGTGGAAAACACATTGCTGGCTCAACGAGAATAAAATTTCATACTTTTACCCCACAGCCTAGGGTAAGTGCTTAATCCAGTTGCTATACTTTGTCAATTTGTACTTTATACACAGCTCGAAGTTAGGTTGAATGACCATGGCGACATACCAGTGTAGGTTTCACTAGGTTCTACTTGTAATTATGCCAAGACAGAACCGGGTATTTTACCTTGGTTCCAAAAAGTGCAGCACCAACAACTTGATGCCTATCGCAAAATCACTCGAGACGTCGTTCAATGTCTACAGAACTCGTGGAGGGCCACACAAGAACTTGTCGCAGCTGAAGCACGTTCATAAGTTTTCAGTATCCGCTAGTACACAATAATCCTTCACACTCCATAATGATACCTCCGGAACTAACCAATTATATTTTGGCAGTGCTACCAGCAGCCAAAGGCCACTAACTAATGTGGATTCTACGTTTGCCACAACATGCAAATCCTGTTGCAATAATTGTTTTCACTTATCAATTTATATACATGCAAAACTTTACTCTTCCCATCGATATACCTGCTACGAATTCGAGGACAACTTTGTGAATTCTTGATGCGTGAGGTTATAAATCCAAAAGTCGAGTGCCACTCAGCCTCACCTGATGAGGTGTGAATTTGTTAGTTACCACTTGGGTTAATTTGTGAACCTTTTGCTGTGAATTTGTAAGTTGTAGTTATAGATTCAATGGTTAATATATCTAAGTTGATTTCTGAAATCGATGCGTTGTACATAGTGTGTAATATGTAATCTAATTTGATTTCTGAAATGTATATCATAATAATATGCTTATGATGTAAATCATGTAATCTATTTTGTTTCAGAGGGCATGTCTAGCATTTCCTAAGGCCAGCCAATAAAATAAAAAATCTTCAATAATGCAAACCATCATCACAGATAGTTCATAGCTAAAACCGTCTGAGATGATGCAATATCACAGACGGTTCTAGTTACGAACTGTCTATGATGAGTACATATTACAAACGGTTCGTAGCTAGAATGTCTGTGATGAGTACATATTGCAGACGGTTCATAGATAGAACCGTCTCCGACATTAATTTTCACTGACGATTCAAAAACCGTATCTGATGTGTCATTTTTATCACTAACACATATTTACAGATATTCATAAAATCGTCTGTGATGTCTAGTAGTGACATGTGCGCAAGCGTGGGACTGAACATATTTTGGACCATCAGATCACAAATTATCAATCCCAATATCTTTCGCACAACAGATACGTTGTTCGTGCTAAGAGTTTCGGAGTCGTTACGTGGAAAGTCCAGTATCATTTCTTAAACTGTGTGCAATGTGTGGTATTGCCTGTGCATGTTCTTGATCCATCTGGGCAAAATGTGGCCTTGCCCTTCCGCGGGATTCAACGTTTGGAGATTAGTCAAGCTATGTTCCGTGTCTGATCAGACATGTCGAGAGCAATACGGCTGCAACATCCATCGCTGCTGTCTACGTTGCAAATTGCAGTGGGCCTAATGACAAGTTTAGTACTACAGTTGAAAGCTACACCTGTTAACATCACATTCGGAAGAATTGTAATAATTTTTGTCATCTTCAATGCTAGCTATGATAATTCATAGCATGACTCTTTGAAAGTCGTGTAGAAAATGGATACAATCTCTGTTTGGTTCAGTGGTAGTCAAAGGATTAGCAAAGTTTTGTCGAACAGGTCAAACCCCGCATGGTGTCGCAAGTTGTAGTGTAAAACAGTTCAATACTTTTTAAAAAAATCGCTTTCACAGAATTTTCTGTAGAAAATGTAACAGCCCAAAAAAAAAGTTAAAATACAATTTGGAATTTTGGACTTATTCTGAATTTCCATTATTTCTATGATTTTCCTTGGATTTTGGTCTTTAAGAAATACTCCTTTATATTGCTGAAATTTTGATTTCCAATCATTGATGTTCAGAATCATGTAAGAACAAAATCTGAAGAAAATTTATTTAAATCCTTGTGCTGTTTGCAAGAAGTTTTAAGAGAATTTAAAAACATTTAATACTTTTAGAAAATAAAAAACTATAAGGACTCAGAAATAATGATAACATTGTTAGATTTTTATAAAAATGTGCAAGTTTGATCATCATCTAAAAAATTTATGGTGTCATCTATAGAATCCCAGGATAGTACAAAAAAATTTCAAAATAAACAATCTTCATTTATTATCTCTGAAAAATAGAAAACTGAAAGCTCTTATATGAGACAGTGATCTTGCCAAACTTTTATAAATTCGGTCGAGTGTGATCATGATCCAAAATTTTTAGGAGGGCATAAGCATTGGCTCATAATCCAGCACTAAAAGTTTCAAAAGTTCTAAACGTGTTTGGTTGTTCAATCAAAATCCAAGTGCTTGGTTTGCCCAAGAGTAGAATTCAAAATATCCTTCTTTACTCCCTTTGGTTCGCTGCCGTGTGGGCCTTCTCCTGCCTGGACCCACTTGGCAACGCCGCTTCAGCCTTGTTTCACTGCACCTGGGCCCGCATGCCCTTGCCCTTGCCTTCACCCAGCCAGGCATCATTCTCTTCCCCTGCCTCACCCAGTCGAACCGAGAATTTTTTTTATTTAATATTTCTGTTTAATGTTTTTTTCAAAACTAGGCGTCCGGGGTGAAAAATTGCAGAAGTAGACGCCCATAACCCGTGTATGGGGCGATCGCCCCATACACGGGCGATAGGTGCCCTGGGTCACGGTCTTTGTGACAAAGAGATGGTGGTGGGCCCCACATGCGCTCGAGACAGGCGATCGCCAAAAAAGGCGACAGGGCATACCGACCGATAGCGAGACAGGAAAAAAAGATAAAAGCAAGAAGAAAAAAAGAGAAAGGAGGAATTTTTTCTTTAATATTTCTTTAATCTTTTTTTTTCAAAACTAGGCGTTTGGTTTTGAAAATTGTAAAACTAGGCTCCGGTCTTAATTAATTTTCCGAGAATAATCAATTGGACAGAAAAATTTTAATTTGTAATTAATTTTCCGAGAATAATCAATAGGACAGAAATAACGAAAATGCTCATAGTACTGATGTACATTAATATTTTAAATCTTTAAAGAATTGATACCTATTAGTATTGATTATAAATAATTTGTAACGAAAATGGTCATAAGTTACAAACACTGATCTTTAAGTACGTGGTACGTCTTAGTATTGATATACTGTATTATTTTTTATGTATTGGCCAAAATCGTCAGTTCCGGACCAACAGGCGACTAGGGGCAGTCGCATTACTAGTAAGGTCAACTAGAACAAGGTAAATCAATTTTACGTAAACACTTTTTAGTGCATTATGAACAAATTATACAAACCATGCCTCGAAAAATCCTGAAATAAATATGTCTTGTTCGTAGGGTGTTAGGTGTTTATTTTAGGGGAAAATTACGAATAAACTCAGTTGAATAAACCAAATGATTGTAAGTAGCCTCATTTGCATGACATATTTAAGCTTTTACGGCAACCCGTGAAATATCATTTGTAAATGTAATTTGTTGGGAGAACAGGCTGGAGTTGCTCTTTGATATATGCAGTACCCTATGGTGGGAAAATATTTTATTTACACTTTCTTTGCATATTAATCCTTCCAGTGCAATAACCCAAAGTATTATGGTCGAGGCAACAATGGAACGCTGAAGCCTTTTCGGCAGCCCGCGAAATATCATGTTGAAATGTAATTTGTAGGGAGAATGGCCCAGGTTTGCTCTTCGATATATGCAGTACCATATGGCGGGAAAATATTTTATTTACACCTTGCTTTGCATATTAATCCTGCCAGTGCAATAACCCAAAGTATTATGGTCGAGGCAACAATGGAACGTCGAGACAACAATGAAATGCTTAAGCCTTTTCGGCAGCATGTGAAATATCATAACGAAGGTCTAACCGTAGGTTACTGTGGAAAATAAGGTAAGCCACACTCTTTATTACGGCTTAAAACAGGAAGGAGTACCACGAGCAAGGAATTTGAAATGTTAACTCTAGACGTTTACTGAGTGCTTCGAGGCCACTTCCCATTCGCCCATGCCTCCTGTGGGGCATCTCTCGCACGCCGCGCCCTCTCTCGTTTCTTCTCTCTGTCGGCCTCCTTCTCCTCCGCTTCCTTCCTATGTGCCTCCTCGCATGCGGCATCGCGCTGCTCTTGAAGCTGCCACGTGAACTCGTCCTGCCGGTTGGCTTGGTCAAGAAGCTGTTGGTCATCGGGGTTGATCTCCGTATCAAACCACTGCTCAAATTCACACAGTGACTGAGGTGACTGCATAAAACGTAAATTAGCAAAGTTTCGTTCACAAATATTACGTAAGCCGTACGATTGTTACCATGCGGCGATCCTTCAGGCTCTTCTCCGGCGGATCGAAGGCGTAGTTGCGGCACTTCCAATACCTCATCTTCCAAGTTGGAATTTCCCAAGAGCGAACAATCCTGCAAGGATCTCCGCACATACACATGGGTGCTACAGCTCCACGAGGTAGGAAGAGATCTTGGTACGCTAAATTGCGCGGGCATGCACTTGCTTCTTCCTTTGCTTTCCCCTTTCTCTTTGCACTTGCACGCCTCGGCATTTTCGATTGATCCTGAATTTTTTTCCTCCCTCCTCTATTCTTTCTTCCTCTCTCGCTGCCGTCTTTGCGAGACTACTCGTGAGAACGAATGTTATAAAGGGCCGATATCGCCACGGTATGGAGCAATCGCCCCATATTAGGGCGATCGCCCCAACTAGAGGTGATAGGTGCACCAAGACGTTGGTGTGTTGTCACGTCGTGTGGCATAGGCAGGCAATGCATACATGGATTTGCATAATTTAAAGTGATAAGGCTCTCATGTTACTAACTCGGACAGTTATACAATATGCTGCTGAACGTAAAGGCATTACAAAAATACGTCTGTACAACTAGTCAATCACGGCCACGCTTCCTGATCTAGCCCATGGGGTAGGTGAGTGGCGACGGCGGACGGATGTCCCTCCTAGGCCAGCCCTGCGGCGCAGGCGTAGAGTAGTGTGGCGGCGACGAGGGCGTGTCCTGTGGCGGTGTTCCCGAGAGCTGAGAGGGGGCGAGGTAGTCGGTCGAAAGGTACTCCTCCAGATCGAACTCGACGTCCGTAGGGTCGTCGAAACCACCCTGGGGTCCTGCTGGGGCGCGAGACGACGAGGGAGCCTCCGCAGCCCACTGTCCTCACTGCTGCTGCGTGGGAGCGTAACGATGAAACGGCGGGGTAGGGCGAGACGAGGAAGGAGCCTCCTCAGCCCCTGTCCACATTGCAGCTGTGTGGGAGCGTAACGAGGCACCGGCGGGGTAGGGGCGAGTCTTTGGGCGCGAGGGCGTGTTGTCTTTGCGTCCGCCGACATCTCCGCGCCCCCGGCAGGTGGCCAAGCGACCCAACCGCCTCATCCTATCGAGGACCCGATCCCAAGCTGCCTCGGCCTCGGCGGTGATCACCTGTATGCCCGCCCAAAGGCGCGTCAACATGGAGATAGACTCCGCCTCAACCTCCCCAACGAGATGTGCCTGCATGTAACGTCAGATTGTTATTACGTAATTTACATGAAAAAGACGTGACCATGTAGCTTCGATTGCGACACTTACCGAGGAGTTGTCCCTCTGGGACATCTGTGAAGGGTACGTGTCCGTCACCGATGCCTGCCGTGCGACATACGATGCTGGTGTGTACCCCACCCTGAGGCGAGTGCGTGGGGCGAACCACTCCATGTACTCATCATACATGTTAGGGTCGTACGGCCGGGTCTCGGTGACCCTCTCGTCGAGTGCGACGTCCCACTGCACCGCCCATGGCTGCATACGGTGCGCGAACTGAGTGCCTACTGCAGCACCCATCGGGATCATCCTGCAATGCAAAAACAGGAAGTACACACCACATTCATTTTGCAAAGATGTGGAGTAGTAGGATCAGGGCAAGTACCTGTGAGCGCCACGCGCGACAACGTGACGAGGCGGCAAGGGAAAGGACTGGAACAGGCCGAACTGCCGCAGCACTCGGTGCGGGGAGTACTCCTCGACACACAGGTCAAAGACGAGGACCTTACGGGTGAGCCAGAAGGCCTCATCTCGCGTGCAAAGCACAGAGACCCCGTAAGGTGCTCGGGCGTGGACGTCGTACGCGGTGTATGGCGTCCACCGCACGTCCTCGTCGTGGAGGCGGTCGAACTTCCGAACGAACTCGAGGTAGGACCTCCTCACCTGTCGGTGCGCGTATGTCCGCTGCGAGGAAATAAGAAATGGCGAAGGTTATACAAGTGCGTTAGTGGGGAAAAAGATACGAGGGAGCATACCTGTCGTCGAACCCAGTAGTGGCCCATGGTGGGCTAGTCCACCGGGTCGTCTCCGTAAAGGTCCTGGGGGTACGGTGCGGTGTCAACAACAGGCCTGCCGACGGAGAAGCGCTCACAGGACGACAACTGAAGGAGTAGGACGCAACCCGACATCGTCGCGTCCTACTCCGCTCGAGAGACGGCGTTGCACAGACCTCTGTACGTCACCGCAAGCACAGCTAAAGCCCACGACCACTGCATCATCTGTTTATAATGGTGAAGTTAGACGTGCTCCGCTGATACGAGATTTGAACTTAGTGTGTTACCTCCTCCTCCGGGGTGTCGGCGATGTCTTTGGCGTACTCGATCAGTCTTTGGTCCACCGTGTTCCGTGGGAGGGCGGAACATCACCCAACCGAACAACAACAGGAGGTATGCCTCAAGATGGCGGGCCACGTCCTCCTCCTCTGCTGCGGGTGGAGAAGGCGTACTGCGGCGTTCGCAACAAACATTATCGGCAACTTAGCGCTTCTCTGTTAATCGCAAAGAAAGAGGTACTCGCGATGAACTGGCGCCACGCCTTCGTTGGTCCGTGCGCACACCTGCACGAGGTGCGGTAGAAAGTGCCGGGTGCCATTGCACCACGGCGAACCACGCGGACAACTCCGCGTGCCACGTGACGGGGGCGTCGTGCGGCACAACTGCCGGACCCGCACAGGGGAGGCCTAGGAGGTACGACACGTCTGCGGCGTCGGAGCCATCTCTCCGCGGAAGGTGGAGCGTGTCGTCTCCGGTCTCCACCGGTCCACGAGTGCGGCCAGCTGGGACCGGTCGTACCCGAACCGCGGGACCTCCTTGCCCTCTAACGAGGCAGTCACCTGCTCCACCATCCTATAGAGAGGAAGTAAGCCAGCTGCTTGCAACCTGCATGTAGTGCATTGCGTCGTTAGAATTGTATTCACAGGTAAATACATGTACGTAAAAGGGTGCAAGCGTTGACAGCTTACCGTGGAACCCAGCGTGGGTCAATGCGAAGCAGCTCGTTGGGCACCCGAGGTCGGAGTGTCCCTAGCTCTCGGTTCTGCTCTGCAGAGTACCTAGACCGATGGGTCGCATCGACGTTCGCGTCGAGCAGCGCAGGGCAAGGTCGAGCCATCATCGCCTATTACAAAGCAAATACAACAAATTTTTCATTAATTAAATGTGTACACAAAATGAAACGCGAAATAACGAATTATACCATACTCAACAAATAATACAAAAGATGAAGATATGTTGGATGAGGCACACAACGCCGAAAATTACATTATCCTCGTAACTGGTACATCGAAAAATACATGATGCGAAAAACAACTAACTGGTACATCGAAAAATACATGATGCAAAAAACAACTAACTGGTACATCGAAAAATACATGATGTGAATAACAACTAACTGGTACATTGAAAAAAACATGATGCGAATAACAACTAACTGGTACATCGAAAAATACATTATACGAATAAAAACTAACTGGTACATCGAAAAATACATGACGCGAGTAACAACTTACTGGAAGTGCGAAAATTACATTATTGGCACAACAGTTCACTGGTACATGATCGAATCTTACAAGATGCGAAGAAGATCGAACATTACATTATCCGCGGTTGCGACGCGCCTCGGACTCGTCCATATCGTTCCGAATGCGCCGTGTCCTTCGACGTCCGACCTTCAGCTTCAACATTCGGATGTCCAGTACCCATCGATGGTCCGGAGGGGGGCTGTTGTGAACGATCCATCCACTCGATATCCGTACACCTCGTGATGCCACGTGTTGAGAACACTTTGCTTGTAGTAGTAGGGGAGATGAACGGACGACATGATTGATGCGTCTCGGCGGCTACGGCAATGATGTGCGAGCACGGCAAGTGCAGCAGGCGTGGTTTCTGGCAGGAGCACTCGCAGTCAGCTGCTCGGAGTATGCACAGATGGGAAGTCCTCTCCCGGTGGGCACCCCTACGACCTCGGTCACCACAGTGCACGTGGTATCTCTGTTCCACGCCACTCTCCGGTGTCACCCGATGTGTCTGCGCCTTTCTTGTTTTCTTGGACATGTACGTAGATACAACCGTTGAGTACGACAGTCAATTGTCCGACATACATGCTGCGGAGCTCTTGTATCGCTCAATGAAATATCTCTGTGTCCCTAGTAAGACACCTTCAACTATACCCACCAGTGGAAGGCATCTGGTGCCTTTCATTACCCACTTGTAAATCTCCGCTAGGTTCGTTGTCATGATTCCGTAACGCGAGCCGCCCTCGTCATGCAGAAGGGACCATTTCTCCAAAGGCTCGTCTTGTATCCAATCGGTGAAACTCTTTATTTGGTCCCGGCCTCGCCGAATGTTTGGGGCGTCTGTCGGGAGCGCACACAAAGCTGTGGGGTCCTCTCCTTGCTCATGGTACACCATCGGGTTCCTTGATGAACCAGCGGTATCTCTTGGATTCATTGACTGCTTCTTCGTTAGTTCATCCAACGTCCTCCAAAGCGCGTCGAACTTCCTCCATTGGTTCTGTTTACACAGCCGTTTTAACATGTTCATAAGCTCCTTGTTCCTGAACTGACGGAAAAAATTGGCACCCATGTGCCTCATGCACCACCTGCTCTTCAGGTCCGGCCACTTTGCTACTCCCACGACGGCAGACCCTTGTTGCATATCCACAATCGCCCTTAGCAGCCCTGCATGTCGGTCATGGATGACACAAACATCAGGCCTGTCCAGAACAACTGCCAGCTTCACTCTTTCAAGGAACCAGTACCAGCTCTCCGTGTTTTCCCCCTCCACGAAGGCCAAGTCAACCGGTAGAATCTGGTTGTTGGCGTCCACCGCAATCGCAGTTAGAATCTGGCCCTTATACTTCCCCATCAGGAATGTGCCGTCCATGCAAATGACCGGGCGACAGTGCCGGAACGCATTTATGCATGCGCCCAGGGCAAAGAATGCATGCTGCAAGACTCACTTACCCGCGCACACACCACCCGCAGGAAACTCCGCAAGGTCAACGGATGTACCGGGATTCCTACGTACTATTGCCCTCAGCAGGTGGGGAATATTCTCGTAGGAAGCCTCGTACATCCCGAACCGTATTTCAGAGCTGTCTTTTTCGCTCTCCATGCCTTTCCGTAGCTAATCTTGTACTGAAACCTCTCCTCCACGGCTGTGATAATAGATTGAGGCTGCAGGTGCGGATTGTCCACGATCTGACCATAAAACACATTTGCCACCCAAGTGGACGATAGATTGCGGTGTCCCTACTCCGCTTCTTCCAGCTCGCAATTATGTTCCATCACTATGGAGCATTTCCAGTAGTCCTTCCACTTCCCCTTGTATGCATGCACCCGCTATGGGCACGAATCAACTACGCACTTCACATCGTACTCCTTCTTGCTGGACTTCACTACCCTAAATTGCCGCCGGAGAGACATTGCCCAGTACTTCACCGCATCCATCACAGCCTCCTTGTCTTTATATATGGCCCCCTCCGTCACCTCGTTCTCACGATACTCCCATGCATCAGTGTTCCTTCATTCGTTGTTAGGTCTTGAAGCGTAATTGGTCCACGCACCAGGGATAGGCACCTCAGGAGCGTTGTCCTCCTCGTCGGAGTGCTCACCATCAGGGATTTCCTCATCCGCACGGTCCTCCTCTTCCATCAGGTCAACTATGTCCTCCACCTCCTCCCCCTCGTCGGTCACCCCTCGCGCCTCCACCGCTATCTCCTCAGCCCCCCCGATCCCTTCACCACCGCCAGTCTCGTGCTCCTCGTCTCCGGGCTCCTCGCCGCCTTCCTCTTCGCATCCTTCTACATTTGACGTCCCCTCCCCCGTAATGTCCACCCTGACATCACGAACTTGCGACACCGATGGAGCTACCGTGTAGCACTGTACCAACAACATGAGCGGCCACCCCGCTCTACGGCAAAACCAACATAACTCCTCCATGTTGACGTCGAGTTAATAGGAATCAACTCTTCATAAAAATAGTCTTGCGCACGGCTCACTACTGCTCTGACCCGCAACCGAACAGTCTGGGCATCCAAACTGAACATCTGAGACATCCACTCCAACAAACCCCTGTATGTCCTATCGCTCGATCTGCATATGCCCCATAAGACTCTTGAAAATGATGATAAATCCACCCCATCCGCCCCCTGTGCTATCTCCCCATATCCATAAAATATTTGGAAATACAATTTCTCCGACATGCTGCAACGTTTGACGGAAAAATATTACTCTAAAATACAATATACACAATGTACATTGATCGTACTACAAAATTCGACTATAAATAAGTCATTCGACTAGCCTACCATACGGCCTAATATTAAATTTCTACTACATTATATTTATATATACTGCCTAATACATTATTTACATAATAAAATTAGTAATACACAACCCTACTAAATTAAATTTCTACTACATTACATTTGTATATATTGCCTAATACATTATTTACATAATAAACTTACTAATACACAACCCTACTAAATTAAATTTCTAAATATTGCCTATAGTTTCTACTGAACCAAATTTCTAATACAAAATACTACATTAAATTTGCATATACTGAAATACTACATTAAGTTTCTAAATACTAGATACTACATACTATATTAAATTTCTGAATATTAACTGCTACATTAAATTTCTAAACACTATACAATCATAAAATTTCTAAACAATACACAATACTAAAATTTCTAAATACTACAACAAATTCCTAAATATTAAATGCTACTTTAAATATCCAAAAACTACACAACCTATAAAAAAATTCCTACAATTATCTCTAAAAAAATTCCTAAAGCTAAGTCTACAAAAAAAAATCCGATATTTACCTTTTTTTCTTCTTTTTCTCTTCTCCTTTTCTTTCTTCTCTTCTCTCTTTCTTTCTTCCTTTCTTCTCTTCTTTCTTCTTTCTCTGCTCGGCCCTTCTCTTCTTTCTCTGCTTGGCTCGCCGAATCAGCGCTTTTAAACCCAGTCGTCGCCCTACATGGGGCGATCGCCCATGTAGGGGGCGATAGGTGCCAATGCCCATTTTGCCCCCATTTGTCCGTTACTTCGCCGCTTCATTCAGCACTAATCGCCCGTATATGGGGCGATCGCCCCCCATATACGGGCGACTAGCACCCATTTTTGCAATTTCTCAGCCCGAACGCCTAGTTTTGAAAAAAAGAATATAAATAAATATTAAAGAAAAAAATTCGTCGAACCGACCCCTCTCCCCTTGCGCAAGACACCAGCTGGCTTAGCCCATGCTGTGAGCACCCAGCCACGCCACCTATGCCGCCATTACTCCCTAGCTCCAGCGCCCCTACCACATGTGTCGCCTTCCCGAGCTCGGCCACCACTCCATCCTCCCCAGTCGCAAGTCAATGTGAAGCAACAAAGCCTGTCCGTGACCACAATCCTCCATGCCGCAACACGTCGCCTGACAGCCATCAATTCATGTTCCATCGACCTCGCTGCGCATGTACACAATTTCCATGGAGAAGAACCAACGCAGCATAGCCATCCTTGCCATTGTTCATAGTCCCGAAATCACGAGCACTACATCGCCCCCCTTCTCGCCTATTTAAGGCCGGTCAAGCCCCTCCATGGCTCCCTGCACCTCTCCTTCACCCCTCTGCCCGAGCCCAGCTCAAATTACTCTTCCGTGCCGCCATTGCCAGAGAATTTCAAGAAAGGGGAAGAAGTGAAATTGAATCTCTTCGGTGATCCATTTTCCAATTCAATTGAGCTTTAGCACCTTGAACAACTAATCATCGATTCCCCTCATTCAATTGCAGCTTTGACAGGTGGCACCATCGCCACAACCTCTTCCTTCTTCCTTCGCTTTGGTTGCACAATGTCAACACTCCTCGGCCATTCCCCATCACGACATGGTGGTAAAATGGGTTCCCCTGTGTTCTTTGATGCTCACCCACCCATTCCCTGAGGACAAGCACCTTTCTTCCTCTCTCCCAGCCACCACCGCCAGCGCACACCGATCGTCGTTGATGCCAGCCCTCTGCAGTGCTGCTCCACAACCACCGGATATTGCCCTGGGTTTGCCATGCCCTCCTGGTGCTCGCCGAGTCCACGGCTGGGGGAGGCCGGTCCCCACTCACCATGGCGAGGCCACCTAGAGCCTGCCCTATTCTTGCTCACCAACGGGAGGGTCAACCTTGTCAGTCTCTATGATAAAAATCAAAGAAATCGACAAATCCGAAAATAGAAAAATGTGTTTCCCTTTTTGGAAAACGTATTTTTCATTTTTTGTAATTTTCCAAAACCGAGGGCATTCAAATGCTAATAACTTTTGCATCTTAAATCCAAATTGGACCAAACAAGTTCCTAAATTCATATAAAATCATGGGCTTTTCTGAATATGAAAAAATATTTAAACTTGGTCTTTGTTTAAAATTGAAATTTAAAATTTGGATGAAGGTCCAGAACATACACTATTTAAAAATTCTGCAAATAAACTCCGAATTTGGTAAAAAAAAATTTGAGAACATCTAAGATCACACGAGTCTCATTTCTGCAAAAATATTTGGGATTGGACTTAATTTGAACTGAATTTGTAAATGACTTCACTTTCCATGCTTGCAAGATTCAAATATGAACAACTTTCGCACATAAATTATAAAACTAGTAAGATCAAATTCTAAGAACTCCAGAGGTTATGACCCTCCATTTCTACATAGAAAAGGTAATTTGAACTTACTTTGGACTTTGTCCCGTCTGAGAAGCATTTTCCTTTTTGGTCCAAAACATAAATAATTAAAACCTTGTAAAAACAAAGTAAAAAATGTAGAAAAATATTATTTAATTTTTTTATCACCAGAACCTATTGTTTCTAATTTTTTTATTTTTTTCACTTGCTTCTTAATTCTTTATGTTAATCATGTGTAGATACCGACGCTCCGAAACCCGCAGCTATCGACCTCGACCTCGCTCAAGAACTCACTGAGCAAGGCAAGCAACCCCTTTGGCCATGTTGACCCTATTATTTTAATTAAGTTATGTGGCTTTTGACAAATCTATGTATGCATGCAATAATTTTGGTGAAGGAGCTATGTTGTGTTATTTGGTAGATATAATCCTCATTTTATGGAAACTTCCTTAATAAATATTGAGATGACATCCATCATAACCCTAAGTTAAGTTTAGACATGTAATAATGTCAATTTGGGTATGAAGAGAAACGCGGTATGCTATGCTAGCACAAAAAAACTACCGCATAACCAGAAAGCTACTCGCAAGAAGGGGATCATAGATTAGATTACCACTAGACGTGCAGTTGCGGAATCCTTCGCGCGTCGATGTAGTGGATCGTCCTCGCCTCGCCATGGATCGTCCTTCCACGCCGCAATCGCAGCAGCGTCACCGCAGTAGTCCACACATCCGGGGATGGAACGCCATGCGTCGGTGTGCAAGCACCTGGTCGCTCGGCAGGGGAAGCGAGAGGAGGCTAGGGTTTCGGGTGAAACACTTCTAGACCGTAGGAAAGGCACCCCTTGCGCCCACCCTCCTCCACTCCTTGTATAGCCACAAGATGAAACCCTAAACTAGGGCCCATCATTGTGCTAAGCCCATGAGGTCCATTAAATACGGATCCAATCCAAATTAATACGTCCTAGCTCATTAAGTGTGTGACCCGGTAGGTTCACGTACATTTGGACATAGATTCGAAAACTCCTTTTTAATCCAATAGTTGGTAGCGGCTCCTTACAAAGCGTGCCAACTCCCAAACATACTATGATCAAATCGGACAGAACCTATCAAAAGTACTCATGTAATAATCCCTTTGCCAAGTATATGAAGATTGAACTCAAGGCAAGAAGCATGTCATCCTTTGATGATTCAATCCATCTCTTGTATCCGTGATATATTAATTAGTTGTGATTGACTCCTCAATCACGGCATGACCATGCACTTCCTTAATCATATCACACGAGTGGCCTTGTCATATATCTCCATTTCATTGGAGTGGCAAATTCCATCTTGACTGCTCACTTCCCTCTGCACGTTTTATAGTAAACATGAAAACTACCTTTATAACTATCCGGTTAGGAAGTAGTGTTTAATAGCCCCAAAGAAAATTATTACACATGTAGGGAATATGACAATCTCAGTTCTAAGGATCATGCATCTACTATGTATGAGATACACTGATGACACATAAGAATGTAACATTCTCGTAGTGTCCCATTGCGGGTCTATCTAACCCATGTTCTTCAACATGCGTCCACAATGTATAGATGATATCTCTATATCCCATGATCTATGAAGCATGATCATCGATCACTACATGTGCTGATCTATTCATCATTGTCCTATACGATGATATCCGACTAGAGATATTTATCGAATTACATCAATAAGTAAAGAGCTTCATAAGCAAGTCACATACTTGTTGATCAATACAATGATATACATTCATTGGACCAATAATCATATTATTATTCATAAACATAGTCATGTTACAATCATCTAAATGATTGCCTCAAGGGCATAACACTAACAGGGTATACTCAATTACATATGCTCATGCTTAGTCATTCTTAGAAATGGAATAATAGAAGGTCGGTCGTGTTATTCTTGTAAATAAAAAGTTGGGTATAATTAAAGGGTGCTGATATTTTGGTAAAAATAAAAATAAAACTATGATTTGACGAGAGTGAGTTATGGCAATAGCCGGATGTGCAAGGGGTGGACTTAAATGTAGTATAGGGGGATTGTTGTTGCTTGGGTGAGATTAAGGACCAAATGTAATGTTGTATAATTCAAGAATACTAGTACAACCACAAGTGCTAGTATGGGATGGACTTGATCAATTAAGTTATCTGGTTCTAGATTTGCACATTAGCAGGTTGTAGTAGTACGGGCAATCCGAGTAGGTTTGCTCTAAGGGGTGCCCACATCGAGGTCTTGGGAATAATGCTTGCTGTTACAACAATTGGTACTGTCATTAAAGACAGCGATAACAAGAAAAGTGTCGATCTTTACATCGGCACAGTTAGGCCAAAGGACCTTGGTTGGCATCATCATCGCCAAGTGATAGCTCCAATTTGTCCACGAACCTCTCGGCAAGGTCTGCGAAGGACTCGATGTGGTCGGTAGCTTTGCTTGCCTCACACGCAGATCCTTCGTCTAGTCCTGAGAAGTCCAGGTTCGGATGATACCTCTTCACCATGCCAAGCATGTATGAGGTTGCAAGACGAGCCGAGGAGGTCATGTGCTCGAGTGTCTTCGACTGCAGGGTTGGCAAATGCTACATCTGCTGCAGCCTTTTTGACCTCGACTACCTACTTGTCCACCTCTGCCTTGTCCTGATTGGTTTTGGCTTCGGCCAGTGCAGCTTCTGTAGCAGTTTTTTCAGCCATCAGCTCCTCTTCCCATTTGCAGCCTCAGCCTGAGTAGTCTTCAGTTGAGCCCTAAGCGCTTCTAGCTCGGCATTCTTTATTTTGAGTATTTGATCGTGGGAAGCCATGAGCCACTCGGTCTGCTAGTGGGCTTGATCGCAGAAGGCTTTGGCCTCAAGCAAGGTGTTGACCGCATGCTGTGATATGAAGTTAGAAGCATCAAAAACAGAGTGAGGGGAAGAGTGAAAGGTAGGATAGGGGGTTTCGTGTTCACATACCTCGATTTGGGGTTTCAGAATGGACCAAAACACCCGAGGCGCTGAAGAAGCTAAAAGGTGTTGAACGGTCACCATTGCAGATTTGCCGATATGCTTAGCAGGATCCTCTAGATGAGGAACCGCGATGGTGCCAGCCATGTCGAAGGAGGACGATGTCACCACAGTAGCTTTGTCTGTAGCACCGCTGGGTGCACCCTTCCTGCAAAAAATAAGAGGGGCTACTTGCCTAAACACGTCTAACGAACTCAAAGAGAGAGTTTATGAGAAGAAAGGGAGGATAACTCACCTCACCAGTCGGATTTTCGCATGCACATTCATCAGGACCGACTTGACTCCGGCGGTTGTTTTCTCAATTGGTGCGGCCGATGGAGGACACGATGCAGGCAGGTCAGTGGCCGACGGGGTAATCTGCAAAGCAAGCAGTTGCTGTGAGTGGAAGTTCGCTAATACAGGGGACATTGCTCGATAGCATTGTTACCTGTTCGACTGGTTTGGTCGATGGAGATCCCTCTCGAGGAGATGTCTACGGAGGAGTCATCGACCTCTGTGTATCGACCCCCTAGGTAGCCACTGATCATCCAACATTTGTTGAATTATATCAGGAGCGATCTCATAGCATCCAAGCAAGCGATTGAAGGATACTTGGTCAGACGGACGTGCTGACGAAGTTCGAGCCCGTTTGACAGGTCGGCAGAGTGCTCGAGACGCTGACCTCCTCGCTTTAGGAGATTCGGCTGTCTCTTGAGCTGTTTCGCCTCCGTTTGGGTCAATGACAGGCGCTGGATCATCCAAAGAAGGTTTGAAGTCAGCAGGGATGTCATCATCCAGGTCGATGACTCCCTCGATTGCCTCACTGACATCTTCGTCGAACTTGGCCTCCTGAGGAGATGTTAGGTCAAAGCAGACAACAGATGCACGAGCGATGCGAAGATGTCTCTGGCAGAACACTCACCTCCGGCCAGGGATTGGCAAGTGAGTAAGATTCGATGCCACAAGCGCGTGGTTCCGAGCCTTGGAACATCTTGCTCAGCCTAGAGGAGATGCCCGAGTCCGGCAGATCTAGCAAAAAGCAAGTTAGTTCGCTACTCATCGACTAAAGTAAGGAAAACAAAAGTATTGCAAGTGCTTACTTTCAGGATTGTCCCTGGTAGCATCATCGACTCCAGAGTAACCCCAAGCGAGGTGATCTCTACACTTCAGCGGACTCGACCGGTGCGTAAGGAAGTCCCTAGCAACGTGCCACCCGGTCAACCCGATTTTCCTTAGCTCCTCGATCTTTCGAACATAATAAGAAGTTCTAGCAGTCGCGGGAGGGACCCTAGTCCAGTGGTCAATCGAATGAAGCAAGAGTGGCCGATAAGCTATGGGGTAATTCACGGTGTCTGGAGAGGTGATGTAAAACCACTATTTCTTTCAGTCTGACTGCCAGGAGGAGGACACGGGGACAGAAATGTAGGAGTCCGACATGCTGTTGCGGAGGTGAAATCCGACACCCCCAACAGTTGCGTTCTTCATCGCCCTTTTCAGATTATAGAAGTGACGAAATAGGTTGAGACTTGGACTGATGCCCAGGAAAGCCTCACAAAGGTGGACGAATACGCTGAGCATTGTGATAGAATTGGAGCTCAGGTGGAAAAGCTGAATCTGATAGAGCTCAAGAACCGAGAGCAAAAATAGAGAAGGGGAAAGCTTAGCCCACAGTGGAAGAAGGCCTCAAAAACGACGGTCTCATCCTCATTCGCGGGAGTGGGATAGAGTTCACCTTGAGATGGCCTCCAGTGGAAGAACTCACGCGGAGGGACGAAGCCATCCTTCTCCAAGTCAGTGAGATGCTTCTCCGTCATGATCGACTTCTGCCATACCTTTTCGAGGGCCTCGTCCTCGAAGGTCACCTCAGTTTTCTTCTTCGACAGCGTTGTGACCCCACTGCTGGTTGATGGGTCAGAGGCCATTGAGAGAGATGTGGGGTGAATTCCCTAAAGGTGGCGGTGCTAGGGCTTCAGGAGCGCGACGGAAGCTTCGAGAGTAAGGCTAGAGGCGAAAAGGAGGGGAATGGCTACGGTTCTAGGTATGGGAATTTATAGACAAAAACCCTCTCTCCAAGTGAATAGTTTATTCCCCGTGGCACGGTGTTTCGATCGACGAGAAAGGCGGAATGATGATGCTGCACCCATCTTGATGTTGCAGACGAGAGCAATAAATGCTTAACTGCCCAACGTTTAGATTTTTTTGAATTTCTAACTCTGATCAGAGTCGAGTCGATAAGTCGACATCGAGTACCTTGTGGTTACCCTGGGGACTCGATACGGGTTGATGGCAGGGCACTCGATCAAGCACATCCCTACTCGATACTCTGCGATTCCCAATCTACTCGAATCATTTGGCTACAAGTAGGCAAGGCATTACTGGACCAAGCAAGGCTTTGGCACTAATCGACCAAGCTCTTAAGCAGATCCTCCGCTGAACAGAGCTTGGGGGCTACTGTCGAATATCTAAACATAGGGTATGTGTCCACAGAGGATACGTCCTAACGACATGCAGAGATTCTGGATATCACGGGCCCAATTTTGAGGGATAAGATATGCGGGGAAGAGATAACTCCGTATTAAGAAGGACTTGATCATGTTCCCGTTACGAGGAAACCGACTCGAGTAAGATTGATATTCAAGGAAGTTTGGATACGCTGTGAAGATCACGCAACGATGGACTCCACATCGGCTATGATCTGGTACTCCAAACCGACTACAACTCGACTTGAGGCCGGGATACCCCGACTATATGAGGCCAGGGGTAGGGGTGCTCAAGAGGAGAAGAGGAAACACGAAGGAGGCAGAGCGATTCTGAAGCAATTAGCCATCAAGCAAGAAGCCTTTTAACAAAAAGAGCCTAAGAGTCGACAAACTGCGCTTCGTCAACCTCTAGCCTTAGCTTAGTTTAGAGCAACCCACATTGTAACCAGGGCTATACAATTCTTCTCTGTACTTCATCTGTAGTATACGAAGATCTCCCATACAGGACGTAGGGTATTACCTCTTTAGAGGGCCCGAACCTGTCTACATCTGGTGTCCCTGATTTCGTGTTTGACTCTGCTCACCCGAAGGTACCCAAAGTACAAATTTTATTGTCGATCTCTAACCTTCAATAGCGGCGTCGACTTCTGTTTTCTTGGTGTCCAAGTGGCAAACATCCAGGAGCGCCGCCATATCCTCTAGAGGTAGGACGGCTTCCATAGCAGCCTTGGAATCTCGAAGGGGCTGGGTGTTTTTGAGGAGATCATCCTCAGGCTTCATGACTTGGTCAAAGAGCCTGTTCAGTTTCTCATGCATCCCAGGAGCGGAAGTTACCATAGCCGACACTTCTTTTGAGACTTCAAGAAATTTTGTGATGTCAGCTGGGTAGTCGTCTGTGGCCATCACCTCCGGGTCTTCCAAATCGGCTAATGAAAAACCCAGAAGATTTGTTGGATCTGACGATGCTGGGGAGGTGGCAACAGCAGTGGGAGCCGGAGGTGTCGGCTGCAAAGAGGTGGCGGAGGCTCGAAGGAGGCCACAGGTATGTCGGCTGGAATGCTTACCGCCTAAACTGATGGAGTTGGCTGAAAACAAAAAATCAAAGTAAGATAAAGCCGATACAATGTGGGAGACCTTCGTCGCTTTACTCTTAAGGCTTGGTGATGAGGACATAACTCCTATGGATACAACTTTAACTCTTGGTCCAATAACACGAGCCCGAGCAAAACAACTCAATTACATGGTGAGCTTGTTCTTAGGTGATAATACTTGTTCTAATGAGAATGTGCTACTACATAGTTTTTCTTGTGATGTGTTACTTAGGTGCATGGGAGAGGAGAGGCTAACTCAAGGAGACCTCATACACAATTTGAACACCTACAAGCCATGTTCAACTAAAGTACAAGCCCAACTGATACCGTCCGTGTACTTTCAATTCGGACTACAACTCGTCTCGGAGTCAGCCTGACAGTGCCGGACTAAAAAGGCCATAACTTCCTCATACGAAGTTCGTTTGGGCTGAGCCACCACTCGTTGGAAAGCTTATTTCAAGACCTATCTATTGCATATAAGCCCAGCTCCATATTAATTCGGTAAGGCCTCCAAATCTACGCAAAAAGTTACTGCTGTTGCAGACTTCGAATCAGAACCGTTGATTAATCACTTTTTGTAACTCGCCCTTATATATACTTAGCCGCTGCTAATTTTAGTGTTAGGTTATTTGCTAAGTTTGTTCCCCACGCATTTGAAATACTTGTTCATCGGAGTAGTGTCATAAGACCTGATTTGGTGAAAGAGACAACCTCAACTTTGATCGTTTGAATTGTCAGATTGTTTTCTTTCTCGTCCTTGCTCGTTCTTCTACTGCATGCAGGAATTAACCTTCATGGTTAGGTCATCCGGGCGTGAGCACGGTTGATAACGACAGGTGCATGGGTGTAGCGATTGCAAGGATTCAATCTCCGCTGATTGGAAGCCCTTGGAACGCGAACGTCTCCGTTCCGCAAAGTAGAACCTATCGGAAGATCGGGCCGTTGTCGCATCAAGTGGTACCAGAGCTACGTTGCTCATTAGGTAATTCGTATTTTCTCCATTGGTTATTTTTCCATCATCCTAGTGTCCAAGAAAAATTGGCCCCAAAAATATTTGCGTTCATCGCTGTCCTTGTTTCCGCTGTCCAAACCCCTTTGATCCTTTGCAATTTCTTTTGGTTTTTGCTTTATTGAATTGTTGTCCCCCGCTGTGTCGTTATGTTGCCGAGTCTAGATCGAGTCTTTTCCTGGTTGTAGTGGTCGAGTTTGTTTGCCACAGAAATCCTAGGGCATTAGTTCAGAATTTGAGTCCAAGAAGAAGAAGGGTTCGTGCACCGTTCAGTAAAACGGGCATAACTTTTGCATACGGACTTCGATTTGGGTGTATTTTTTTTGTTTCGAAGAGGACGACGCACATCTAAAAAATCCACACATCTTTAGATCTGTGCATTGTTTGACCCTCAAAATCGGCCTCTAAGACCGAGTTCTGGGCCTAGAAGTTTCGGTGCCATCTTTTTGTCATCTTTCAGTCATCTGTTTAGCATTTTATCTCATTCGAAAATGTGGGATTGTTGTTTTCCATTCTTTTTTTAGTTGAGAGAGATAGTATACCTCTGAGAAAAAGAAAAGAAACAAAAAACAGAGAGCCGCACCAAAAGAAGAGAGAAGAGAAAAAGGCTAGTGCAAAAATAAAATCAAAAGCCGCACTGAAAAAAAATCAGAAGTGCTGGAATCCTGTGTCCTTTGTATATTTGTGTGCTTCGCTTCGCATAACTAGGTCTACGACGAGTTTAGACTGGCAATACAAACTAGCTTGGGACTACTTTTCAGTTTTGCAATTTCTGATTTGAATTGTTGCATAACCTTTGCTACTTATACATAGCCTTTCGAGCTCCACTCTCTTCCAATTCAGTTGTAGGTTTACTTTGCAATCGCACACCCCACCATTGTCACAGGTTGTAATGAACCAGCCTACCGGATTGCACCACCTATCACAGTTGGTAAGAAACTTGCAAGAGCTTGGTAAGAAGCTTGAGCGAGAGTGATCTTTACCCTTTGTCCACCACCAGTAGTTGATAGGAAGAATATATACTCCTTTTTTTCCCTTCTTGTCTTCTACTAACAATGATAGGATCACATAATGAAATTCCAGATGGAGACGAATGTGTTGCAAAAATTGAGCTCATGAAGTACGTGGAGGATCATCAAAGCGCGTTGAGAGGCATCGATTTAAACCTCACCAAGCTTGCTCAAGACAATGAACATAGGATGGAGCGAATTGAGCGGAGCATTGCCAACCTCGTCGCCAGAATGGAGTACCTAGAGTGGCAGCCGCCTCCACGTGCAGATCCTGCACCTCCCAATGGAGGTCGAAGGGAGGGCAATGCTGCTGCCCCTGGAGATGAACAAGCATTCCCCGCCGATGACATAGAGGATGATGAAGGAGAAGAAAGTGTTGGCAATATGGATCAAGATTTTGAACAGAATGCCCGTTTTCGTGATCGTCTTCGCCGCAATCATCATGGTATGGGAGGTAACAATAGTAATGCTAATCGACATTATGGTAATGTTAATGATGCATTTTCTAAAGTTAAGTTTACCATGCCATCTTTTGCGGGTCGTTATAATCCGGATGAATATTTAGAATGGGAGCTATCTATGGATAAAAATTTTTCATGCTTTGAAGTCCCGGAAGAACATAAAATAAGACTTGCCACTAGTGAATTTACAAACTTTGCATCATAATGGTGGTATGAAATTAAACAAATAGATAATACCCCAACAACATGGAATGGTTTGAAAGAATGCATGCGAGTTAGATTTGTACCCTCATATTATGCTAGAGATTTATTGAATAAATTGCAGCGCTTGAACCAAGGTAAGAAGACGGTAGAAGAGTATTATCAAGAGTTACAAATTGGTATGTTACGTTGTAAAGTGCAAGAATATGAGGATGCAAAAATGTCTATATTTTTTAGGGGTTTAAATCATGAAATTTGAGACATATTAGAGTATAAGGATTATCATAATATCACTCGTTTGTTCCATCTTGCTTGCAAAGCTGAAAGAGAAGTACAGGGACGACAAGCTCGATCACGAGGAGTTACTTCTGGAGGATCTCCTCCAACTAGAGCCACACCTAGGGCGCCACCTGCGGCACCTTCTGCTGGTCGCTCTACATCATCTTCTTTCTGTGCACGTTCCTCTGATTCCACGCCACAACCATGTGCTCCCGCAGCAAGCAAATCAGCGATGGTGCAAGCACCGGCAAAGAGCGTGTCATCAGTTGCTTCCACGGGCAAGACACATGACACGCAGTGCTACCGCTGTAAGGGACGGGGTCATGTGATGAAAGACTATCCAAATCAGCGAACTCTCATTGCCAAAGATGATGGTGAGTATACTAGTGCTAGTGATATCGATGATGAAGATTTGGAGCTTGTTTTAGTTAACCCCGCGGGTGACGAACATGTGACGGGTAGTGATGATGATGGAGTGGATAGATTTGGAGCTGAAACTTATGAGAGGTATATGAGTATTGTAGCACAGCGAGTACTTAGTGCTCAAATAGAGAAAGCGGAGCAAAATCATCGCCACACTTTGTTCCAAACAAAGTTCGTTGTGAAGGAAAGATCATGTCGCGTCATCATCGATGGATGTAGTTGCAACAACCTTGCTAGCATTGAGTTGGTCGAGAAGCTTGGCTTGACCACGCAGCAACACCTACGGCCATGTTACATTCAATGGTTCAACTCTTGCGGTAAGTTGAAGGTAAATAAGATTGTGAGAGTGCATTTTTCAATTGGTACCTACCATGATCATGCAGATTTTGATATTGTGCCTATGCAAGCTTGTTCTTTGCTTTTAGGTAGTGAAGGACTGATATGGCGAACAGAGGGGGGGTGAATGGTCACAAATAAAATTTCCCCCAAAATACTCCAACAAAAACCTCGACAAGATCGCTCAAAGGAAATCGTAAAAAACCTGAAAAACTAGACAACTATGTGTACCCAAGCTTGCATGGATAAGTACCATAAAATATATGGGGATTTTTCAGTCACAATACTGGTTGTCTAGTGTCCAAGATAAAGATGAATCAATTCAAACTCTTGCTTTTAGAAAGGACATCAATTCAAATCACAAAAGTCACTTTCAGAAAAGCAAAAGAAGAATTTCCAGAATTTGTTTTCAATTTGCACAGGGGGTTGGTGGGTTTCTGCAGCTCACAAAATTTTGAGACTTTTTCTCCCTATGAGCATCAGAGTCTTGAAGAACTCCACCAAATTTCTCCTCAAAAAGCCTTACAGAACAAACAGGAAAAATCTAAGAACACAGTCTGGTCAAGAACTTCGAGCAGAAAGTTTGGGGCTCGGTTTTCACCTCATGGCGCCCAAACGGTGCAACAAGTGAACTCCAAAATTTTTATGCACGTGGATGTCAGAGTCCTGCACCTCCTCCAATAAGAATCACTTGAAAAAGATATTTCTAGATTTTTATAGAAATCAAACACTGACTGCTGCGCGAAGAACAAGTTCTGAACAAAGTTGGAACTTGAAAGAAAAGATGTTCTCTACTCAATCCAAGAGTGCAAAAGAGATGTAAAACCAAATGAACACACTCAAAACATCCAAGATCAGCAGCATTTAGAAGGAGGGGAGGCAAATCCAAATTACATGAAAGTAAATTGCGAGAATGTAATTGCGGGAAAGTAAATGCTGAATTTAAATTGCATAAAGTAAAGACATAATGTAAATGAGCAAAATAAATTCAGAGGTGGATGGATAAAACTTTCATTTATGGAAGGAGATGTTACAAAGCCTCACTTTCATGTGGGCAAAGCTCAAAGGAGCATTCACAAACCTCAAAACCTTCAAGGGAAGGAGGCTACCCCTCCACCCCTATTTATACTACTCTTGGGCCACCTACCACCCTTGGATGAGTCCCTCAACCCTAGAGCACTCATCTAAGGGCTAGGATTAACCCATACACAGCCATGCAAGGGCTAACCCAAAACCCACACACATACCGGGTTTTCTTGCATGGTTTTCAAAGCATACTACCTAGACTCGCTAACCTATCAACTAGACCTCAATCCGACGGCCCTCATTGATCCACGCGGCATCTAGCTAGCATCAACTCCTTTCCTTGTCTTCTTGACTTGCCCGGACTCCGTCTTCGATCATCTTCCGGCAATCTCCCAACCGTCTGGACCTCCGACGCTCCTCGCCTAGTCCCGGTCATCCTTCGCCTCACCATGACTTAGCACCGTCGTCCTGCAACCATCAAAGATAAGGAAACACCTCGCATAGAAATGCCCACAATGATGTGCAATAAATCATCCAACTCATCACTACCGCGTCCATACGACCGGTACTACCACTCCTGGCAGAGACAACTCAAAATGCTTCATTTTGAAAATCAATCCAAATCAAACTCAAACTTGAGCACACCTTGCTCAAATAAAGTCAAATACTCATCACAAACATGGATGGACCTCCACGTGGTCCTTCAATCTCCCCCTTGATGAGTATATTGACAAACCACACAAAAGGCATAAATTTGAGTATGAAGAAAATGAAGAAGAAAGCAATTTTTAGTTGTAAAGTCAAACTTGGTCCAAAGATAGAAATTAGAACCATGACCAAGTTGACGAAGAGGAATTTAGATTTTAGAGTTAATTTAAGAAAGAGCAAGTTTTCAACAAAAACTCTAAAATCAAACTAAACATGTCAAATGTGATTATGAGATTATGATCCAACAGAAGTAGTAGCATAGTTTTACAAAGATCCTAATAACCAAATAAGCATTCACATTTTTATCTTTTTAGTGATGCCTTTTCTACGTTTTCTCCCCCTTTTGGTAATATAGGCATCAATTTTTTTATGTATGCATGAAATGCAATCGAAAGAGCATTGAAGATTATCCAATTGATCAAAATGGAAGGATATTACACCAAGATTGTCAATTTCAGAAGATGACTAAACTAAGACATTTCCAAGTGCAAATACGAGCATAGTTTTGAATATTTCATTTTTAGCAAGATTTGACAAGTGCAACACTTAGCTTTAGTTTCAAAAATAGAAGAATAGCCACTCTAAGGATCAAAAGGAAAACCTAGAGTTCAACCTACTCAACACTTTGGGGAATCTAGAAGAGCATACAAGGTCCTTCGGGCTCATTTATCACTTAATGCAAATTTTGATTTATCATCATACAAGACATAGCGGGGTGCAAATGTTTGACATTATTTGCATTCTTTACCCACATATGTCTTTGTTTTTAATTTATTTGCATTTTCTTTTGACAACCAATTGACTCAAGCCGTATGCGACCATCTCAAGATGAACTCTTAAGAGGATGGTCTAGGTCAAACACGATGTATTCCAAGTTCATCCCAACTGCAATGGGAAGCGGTCTTGTGAATGCAAGGTGTTGAGTCGTATGTGCACAAGAAGAGTCAATTTTGTTTAATTTTCAACTTTAGCACAATGATTTATGAGCAATTGAAGGACTTCAGCATGGATCAAACTAGTTTCACTCAAGTTGCTATAGAGACTCTAGAGAACTCCAAAATTTCTCAAATTATGGCACAAACCTCTAGAGAAGAAACCTAGCAAGTAAAAGCAACAAGCATCAAGTTTTTCATTTAAGACTTTTTTTCTATTTTAAAGCTTAGCAAGTTAAATGAACTTGGACATATCTGAGCTAGTGCTTTCCTCCATATGATGCAGCATGGTGTATAGCATGAAGAAGAAATCAATTGCATAATAGACAAAGCTCATTAAATAGGAAATGCAGTATAAATGCAATGCATGAACAGATTCCCAAACTCCCCTTCAACAAATGAATCACTTTTAAGCTCAAATCTAGTTAAAGTTGAGTTATTATCAAGATTAGGCATAAGGACAACCCAAATAAACTCAATAATAACCAGAAAAACAGAATGAGGAGAAGTCGAGAAACTGCAAAACTGGATGGCTATAGAACATAGAAAAGATATAAGAGACTCACTACGGCTTAGACTCGCTCTTATCTTCCCAGTGACTGACATAGGGAAGCTGACTCTAGATCCCTACTAAGGAGAGCACATGGACCTGTCTACCTGGAGGCCCAATACGCTAGACTTATAAGGCGTGAGGAACTCAACCAAGAGAGAGAGAGAACGACTAATCACGCATGATAGCAACCTAAAGCACAAGATAAGAGGTCCATGGAAGGCATGCCGAAGTCTAAGTGAGTGAACTCAACTCAAGAAAACAAGCCCAAAGTCACCCAAAAGAAATACAAAGAAAAGAAAAGTGGAAGAAAACATATAATACATAATATACAAACCGGCTCCCCCTCACGAAAGGCCGTAAGGGCTCACGACTCAAGCTCACTCCTCAAGGCAAGAAACTGAGCTATCCAAAGGCTTGGTGAAGATATCGGCTAATTGAAGGTCACTCTCTCTGAAGCGCGATATCTCCCTTCTCCACATGGTCTCTAAGGAAGTGATATCTAATATCAATGTGTTTGGTCGGGAATGTTGCTGGGTTTTTAGCAATGCAAATAGCTGAAGTGTTGTCACGAAAAGTGGCACACTCTCTATCTCTAACCCATAGTCCGTAAGGTCGATCTCATCCAGAGCACCTAGCTACGACAATTGGCTCTGACAACATACTCGGCCTCGGTGGGGTATGCAACCCTGCATCGCTTCCTAGATGACCAAGAAACAAGAGAAGTGCCAATGAATTGGCAAGTGCCAGAAGTGCTCTTCCTATCTATCCTGACCCGACAAAGTCGGCATCGAAAAGGCTCTAAGAGCAGACAAGAAGACGAAGAGTACCAAATACCATAATCAGTGGTAGCACGAAGGTACCTGAAGATGCGCTTGACCGCCTGGCGGTGAGAGGCGCGAGGAGAAGCTTGAAATCGAGCGCACAGACACACAGCGAAATGTATGTCCGGCCTCGAAGCAGTGAGGTACAAGAGGGAGCCGATCATGCTCCAAAACTCCTTTTGATCAGCAGGCTCACCATCCTCATCGGGCTCGAGGACAGCAGTGGTGGCCATAGGAGTCATCACCGGCTTCCCATCAGACATATCGAAGCGCCTCAGGAGGTCACGGGTATACTTGCCTTAATGCAAGAAAGTACCTTCCCGAGTCTGCTTGATTTGGAAGCCAAGAAAGTAGCTCAACTCGCCCATCATACTCATCTCAAACTCTATGCTCATCACCTCAGAAAATTGAGACACAAGCGAATGAGATGAGCCACCAAAAATGATATCGTCCACATAAATCTGGACAAGAAGAAAATGAGACTCATGGTGTCGATAAGCGAGTTTTGTCTACTATGCCCATTTTGAAGTCATGGTGAGAAGATAAGACTTGAGCCTCTCATACCATGCTCATGGACTGCTTGAGTCCATACAAAGCTTTGGAGAGCTTGTATACATGACTCGAAAACTTGGGGTTCTCGAATCACGGAGGTTGTTTGACATAAACCTCTTCCTCAATATATCCATTGAGGAATGCACTCTTGACATCCATTTGATAGAGCTTGAAGCCACAGGATGCGAGAGAATGCAAGCAGGATCCTAATAGCCTCTAGTCTAGCTACAGGGCAAAGGTCTCCTCAAAGTCAAGACCCTCAACTTTGAGAAAAGCCCCTGCAACTAGCCTAGCCTTGTTGTGAATGACAACACCATCCTCACTCTGTTTGTTTTTGAACACCCACTTGGTCCCAATGACATTATGACCAGATGGGGGCTCGACAAGCTGCCATACCTTGTTCCTCTCAAAGTTCTCAAGTTCCTCATGCATAGCATTAATCCACGATTCATCGGATAATGCATGAGAAACATCCTTTGGCTTAAAGGAGGCAACGAAGGCAGAGTGGGGGCAGAAACTGGACAAACCTAATTTTGAGCGAGTGACCCGCTCAAACAGATCACCAATGATCTGATCAGGTGGATGAGCTTTCTGGATATGTCGGGGAGGACCAGAAGCAGAAGTGGCCTCTACCTCATGCACAGAAGAGGTAGGAGCAGAGCCACTCGCTAAAGGAGAGTCGGAAGGCAAGGGCTGGTCTCCCTGAGGTGCAGAAATGGAAACAGGAGGCACCTTAGGTGTAGAGGGAACTGGATCCGGTGGAACACCATCATCTCCATCATCCTCATCTTCTACAAAGATGGTCTCGGAGGGATAAGAAGAGCCTGAAACATCAGGTCTAGCTCCTGGGCTAGCCTCATCAAAGGTCACATCACAGGTCTCTATGATCCTATGCGCATCAACACTCCAGACCCTATAGCTACGAGAAGAAGTCGAGTAACCTAGAAAGATACCATCAAAAGCGAGACTCAAACTTATCTAGGTTACCAGACTTCAAGATAAAACACTTGCAACCAAAGCGCAAAAATGAGACACTGAGCTTTCGCCCATACCTCAACTCATAAGAAGTGCGATGCGGATGTGCTCTCAAAAACACCGATTAGAAACATGGCAAGCGGTAGCTATAGCCTCACCCAAAACTTCCTAGGAGTCTTCAGACTCGTCTACCATCGTCTGGACATCTCAACCAAGGTCTGTTCTTCCTTTCCACTCGCCATTCTTTGAGGCGTAGGGAGAAGAGAAGCGATGCTCTAAACAGACTCCACACAGAAACTCTCAAAGTAGAAATTCTTAAAATCCGTGCCATTATCACTGCGTATAGCTCGTAATGCACCTGGGAGCTCAATAGACAACCTACTGACCAAACCCCTGAAGTGAGAAAAAGTCTCATCCTTCGAGGCCATGAAGAATACCCAAGAGCATCTAGAAAAATCATCAACGATGACAAGAACATACCACTTCCCTCCTGCTGACTGCACTCTAGTTGGACCAACAGTGTCCATATGTAAAAGCTGTCCTGGTGTATCAGTCATCACTACGGTGACTGGAGGATGAGAAGCAGTAACCATCTTGCCATGTCGGCAAGGAGAGCAAACTAAGTCTAAGACCATCTTGAGTTTGGGCAAACCCCGAATGAGATCGTAGCTGCTAACTCGGGTCAAATGATCAAAACCAATGTGACCATGTCTCCTATGCCAGAAGGAGAGATCACGGGACTCAGAAGCAATCAAACATCGACGAGAGTCTCCAGAAGAAGCAGAAAAATCAGCACGAAAGACTCTCCCAAATCTAGAAATCCCGCAAACTAACCCTCCTGATGAATCAAGAATTCTACAGGCATTACTCTTGAAGCTTACCTCGAAAGAGTCATCGATAAGCTGAGAAACAGAGAGCAGATTGTATTGCAGCTTACTAAGGCAACATCTTTAAGAATGAAATTTTGGTTAATGCAGATGGTACCTTTAGCAATGACTCTACCTAAAGATGCATCCCCAAAAGTGATTAACTCATCACCGGGGGCTCGGACTAGGGAAGAGAACCAACGAGAATCTCGGTCATATGGCGAGAACAACCGAGTCAACAATCCAAACATCGCCCTTCCCATCAAGCGAACTGATCAAGACACAGAGAGAAAGATGACTCGATCTTGGGATAGAGTGAAGACTTAGGAACCCAATCTTGAACCATCGACACCTCAGTACCAACTCAGAAGAAGGCGGACTCGAGTGTCTCTCTGACGCTCAACTCTCACACGATCGGGAGCAACTCGGTAGATAATCTAGGAGTCAAAGCGGGTTTACACGCCGTGGTGCAAAAGCGGACCATCCCGAAGAAGGCTGCTGGATCTCCTACTGGAAAACACCTCACGCCACCGATATCTACCTCGATGGAAAAAACGAGGAATATCAAGAGGACGGCGGAAAGATTGACTCTGAACAGCTCGGGACTAAAACTCGAAGAACTAGCATGAAAACCAAGTCACGACGCTGCCCAAAACAGGCGACTCTCTAACTTGTCTAGAAGTAGTGTGTGTCTTAGGAGCACTCAAAGTGCAGGGATGACCACGAATACCCTTAAGAGCGACAACACGCTCACGCCGAGTGATCTTGGCGCTGAGCGTAAATCTACTAGGTGACCATCCTTCTTACGGAAGGTGCATGTGTGCTTCGCCTTGCTAGAGGCGAAGCAATAGAGTAACACCCTTACAGTCGGAAGTCCTATGGACAACCCAGTGGACCTAAACACGGTGGTACTCACTCTGGGAGCTACTACAATCTCACCACTCTTGGAGCCACGCACAATGGTGGGAGGATGCGCCCGAGCGTGCTCCAAGGGATCAAATCCTGACCTTAATTGAATCTACTAATCTTGGATTGGTCTAGAATAAGATTGAGCTTCTTCTTGCCTCCAACAAACTTCTCGAGAGTGCTCATAAGATACTGGCAATCTCGGAAGAAAGAAGCACAAGAAGAACAGGGGGAAGGAGAGGAAGAAGAGGAACCAGAAAGAGAAGATCTCTCAGCACGTGCTTTTTGTTCCCTTAGCACGGCTACCTCAATCTTGAGGGCCTCACAAGAAACGCAATGAGCATCTCTAATCCTAAGGGTTTGGTCTTTTAACTTCTTCTTAAGCTCGACATGGATTTGATCCACATCATCCTTAACCCCAACACACAGCAAGCAACCAGTTTTTGGCTTAACTAGTAAGTCCTTAGCAAGTTGATCACACTTGACATTCAAAGCATCATTGTCAAGTTTTAGTTGCCTACAACCCTCACATGAGCTGACTGGGTCCTTAGAAGCATGCAATTCAAGTTCATCATTTCTAGCAGAAAGCTTTCTAAGGTGTTCGCTCATGGCATCAATTTCGACAAGCAATTTAGGGCAATTAGCACATGATGGAGTGGAGTGAGCATGAAGAAAACTAGCCTCAACAGGAATAGCATCAACAGAACTAGTGCTAGCATTCTTCAACCTAAGACCATCAAATTCAGCAAGCACACTATCATGTATGGTCCTTAGGTTCTCCAACTCCACAAGAATAGCATCACACAAAGAGCAATCATCAGTGACTCGGAAGGGAGAAGATCTAAGTGAAGCTAACTCCCGAGTCAAGGTACCTACTTCCTTCTCAAGCTCCGTACACCTAGCTCTAGCTCTAGCATGAAATTTTCCTAATTTGCAGAAAGCTTCGTTGAGCTGGTCATAGGAGGGTACCTCATCCGAGTCGCTGTAGAGCTCGGAGTCGCTGATGTCGTTGGTGTCGGCCATGAAGCACATACCGGAGAAGTCGTCGCCGCCCTTCTTCTCTTGCGGATCATCCTCGCCCTCGTCGCTCCATGTCTCCGTGTCGGAGAGGTTGATGTCGTCAAGCGCGGCGAGGACGCGGTGGAAGAGCTTCTTGTTCTTGGAGAAGTTGCGGTACTTCTTCTCGTGTTGGGTTCACGAACTAGAGGCTTCTTGTTGCGGTTCTTGTCGGTGTAGTCGTTCTTGCCCGAACCGCCAACGTCGTTCTTGCCCTTCTCCTGCTTGGGACAGTTCGCCCGAATGTGGTTGGGGCCACCACACTCGAAGCAGGTGATCATGCCACCTCTCTTCCTCTCTCTCACCCTCTTGTATGCATGAGAAAACTTGCGGCGAGAAGAGCAAGCTCATTTTCTCGAAATTTTTCCAGTTGGTCATCGCTTAGCTCGCAAAGGGCGGAAAGAGAGAAACCAATAGAAGGATCAGAAGAAGAAGATCCAATGGGATCGGTGACAAAAGCCATTGACTGAGATTTCGTCTTCCGAGAGACAACATCGATCTCATGAGTCTTGAGGCGGGAATAAAGCCTGTCAAGAGTCAGAGTTGATAAGTCGGTGGTGTCCTTGATGGTGGTCACCTTCATCTCCCAAACCCGAAGGTCGAGTGCGGTCAAGAAATGCCGAGCATTGTCCGAGTCAGGGTATATGCAACCAACTGCTCGGAGGTCGCTCAAAATCTTTGTAAACTGACCAAAACACTCGTCGAGACTCTCACCAGTGCGTTGATCAAATTTGTTGTACTCGCGCTTGAACTAGTCCTGCCTCACAGTCTTGATTTGAGTAGAGCCCTCATGGTAAGCATCGAGGATTACCCAAATCTCGTGAGCGGAGCGAAGGTGAGAAATCCTATCATACTCATCGCGGCTAAGACCCTGTATGAGAATGCATTAGCATTCGCCTCAACGTCAACCATATTGATGGTCGTGACATTTTCATCAGCAGGAACCTCATACGGGAGTTTCACCTTCTACCATATCAGGTAACCCTGGGCAGTGATGTATGACTCCATCCGGGACTTCCAAAAAGGAAAATCATCTCCATTAAAGATGGGAGGCTTGGTGGAATATTTGTCCGTCGTCATGGCTCTTGAGACCGGTCAAGATCTATGGAAGAGCAAAACCGGCTCTGATACCAATTGAAGGACCGATATGGTGAACAGAGGGGGGGTGAATGCTCGCAAATAAAATTTCCCCCAAAATACTCCAACGAAAACCCTGACAAGATCGCTCAAAGAAAATCGTAAAAAACCTGAAAAACTAGACAACTATGTGTACCCCAAGCTTGTATGGATAAGTACCATAAAATATATGGGGATTTTTCAGTCACAATACTGGTTGTCTAGTGTCCAAGATAAAGAGGAATCAATTCAAACTCTTGCTTTTAGAAAGGACATCAATTCAAATCATAAAAGTCACTTTCAGAAAAGCAAAAGCAGAATTTCCAGAACTTGTTTTTAATTTGCACAGGAGGTTGGTGGGTTTCTGCAGCTCACAAAATTTTGAGACTTTTTCTCCCTATGAGCATCAGAGTCATGAAGAACTCCACCAAATTTCTCCTCAAAAAGCCTTACAGAACAAACAGGAAAAATCTAAGAACACAGTCTGGTCAAGAACTTCGAGCAGAAAGTTTGGGGCTCGGTTTTCACCTCATGGCGCCCAAACGGTGCAACAAGTGAACTCCAAATTTTTATGCACGTGGATGTCAGAGTCCTGCACCTCCTCCAACAAGAATAACTTGAAAAAGACTTTTTTAGATTTTTATAGAAATCAAACACTGACTGCTGCGCGAAGAACAAGTTCTGAACAAAGTTGGAACTTGAAAGAAAAGATGTTCTCTACTCAATCCAAGAGTGCAAAAGAGATGTAAAACCATATGAACACACTCAAAACATCCAAGATCAGCAGCATTTAGAAGGAGGGGAGGCAAATCCAAATTACATGAAAGTAAATTGCGAGAATGTAATTGCGGGAAAGTAAATGCTGAATTTAAATTGCGTAAAGTAAAGATATAATGTAAATACGCAAAATAAATTCAGAGGTGGATGGATAAAACTTTCATTTATGGAAGGAGAGGTTACAAAGCCTCACTTTCATGTGGGCAAAGCTCAAAGGAGCATTCACAAACCTCAAAACCTTCAAGGGAAGAAGGCTACCCCTCCACCCCTATTTATACTACTCTTGGGCCACCTACCACCCTTGGATGAGTCCCTCAACCCTAGAGCACTCATCTAAGGGCTAAGATTAACCCATACACACAGCCATGCAAGGGCTAACCCAAAACCCACACACTTACCAGGTTTTCTTGCACGGTTTTCAAAGCATACTACCTAGACCCGCTAACCTATCAACTAGACCTCAATTCGACGGCCCTCATTGATCCACGCGGCATTTAGCTAGCATCAACTCCTTTCCTTGTCTTCTTGACTTGCCCGGACTCCGTCTCCGTCTTCCGGCGATCTCCCAACTGTCTGGACCTCCGACGCTCCTCGCCTAGTCACGGTCATCCTTCGCCTCACCATGACCTAGCACCGTCATCCTGCAACCATCAAAGACAAGGAAACACCTCACATAGCAATGCCCACAATCATGTGCAATAAACCATCCAACTCATCACTACCGCGTCCATACGACCGGTACTGCCACTCCTGGCAGAGACAACTCAAAATGCTTCATTTGGAAAATCAATCCAAATCAAACTCAAACTTGAGCACACCTTGCTCAAATAAAGTCAAATACTCATCACAAACATGGATGGACCTCCACATGGTCCTTCAGGTAGCCTTGGCAATATGATATTGATGCTTTACACCATGGTAGAAGCAATAAATACACTTTCACACATAAAGGAAGAACCATTGAATTAATTCCAATGACCCCGTGCCATTTTGAAAGATGAGTTAGAAAGAGCTGAAAAAGAACGTCAGGTGAAGGAAACTAACACTAAAAATCATGATGTAGTTAAAGAAGTTTGCCCACCTAAAAAGGAAAAGGAAGCACCTAGTGTTAAGAAGGCGGGAATTAAATTGAAAGGTGCTAACATGCTTGCTACAAAATCTGATTTACTTGCGCTTGATGAGTCTGATTTGGCTTGCTATGATTTGATTTGCAACGAGGCTTATTTTTCTTTGATAAATTGCCTAACTCTTTGCCTCCTACTATCATTAATCTTTTGCAGGAGTATGAGGATGTATTCTCGGATGAACTTCCCCCAAGGCTGCTACCTATGAGGGGAATTGAGCATCAAATTGACTTGATTCTGGGGATGACTTTACCAAACTGTGCGCCTTACCTAACCAACCCCGAAGAGACTAAGGAAATTCAGCGCCAAGTCCAAGACTTATTAGACCGAGGGTATGTACGAGAAAGCCTTAGTCCTTGTGCCGTTCCTATTATTTTGGTTCCTAAGAAAGATGGTAGTTGGCGAATGTGCGTCGATTGTAGAGCCATTAATAATATCACAATAAGGTATCGTCATCCTATTCCTAGGTTAGACAACATGCTTGATGAGTTAAGTGGTTCTATCATTTTTTCTAAGGTAGACTTACGAAGTGGATACCACCAAATTAGAATGAAGTTGGGAGACGAATGGAAAACTGGTGAGAAGTTTTTATGGTCTTGTAGGATTCTGTAGGCGTTTTGTGAAGGATTTCAGCACCATTACGGCACCATTGAATGAGTTAACAAAGAAAGGCATTCTTTTCTACTGGGGACCAACACAAGAACATGCTTTTAATGTGTTAAAGGAGAAGCTCACCAATGCCCCTCTACTTCAACTCCCCGATTTTGGTAAGACTTTTGGGTTAGAGTGTGATGCTAGTGGGATTGGAATAGGAGGAGTGTTATTATAAGAAGGTAAACCCATTGCATATTTTAGTGAAAAATTGAATGGCTCTACTCTGAATTATTCTACATATGACAAAGAATTGTATGCTTTAGTGCGTGTGTTAGAAACATGGCAACTTTACCTTTGGCCCAAAGAATTTTTTATTCATTCCGATCATGAATCTTTAAAATATATTAGTAGCCAAGCAAAACTGAATAAACGACAAACTAAATGGGTTGAGTTCATTGAATCGTTTCCCTATATCATCAAGCATAAGAAAGGTAAAGACAATGTGATTGCCGATGCGTTGTCTCGGAGAAATACTTTGTTATCACAACTTGATCATAAAATTTTTAGTTTGGAACCAATCAAGGACTTGTATGCCACTGATCTGGATTTTAGAGATGCTTATCTGAAATTTAGAGAAGGAAGAACTTGGAATAAATATGTGATAAATGATGGATTATTATATTGTGCTAACAAGCTATGCGTTCCCGCTAGTTCTATTCGCCTTTTGTTTTTGCAGGAAGCGCATGGAGGTGCTTTGATGGGACACTTTGGAGTGAAGAAGATGGAGGATGTACTTGTTGGCCATTTCTTTTGGCCTAAGATGAGGCGTGATGTCGAGCGCTATGTGTCACGGTGCACCACTTGCAATAAAGCTAAGTTCCATTTGAATCCATATGGTCTTTATATGCCTCTTCCTGTCCCTAGTATTCCTTGGGAGGATATTTCAATGGATTTTGTATTAGGATTGCCTAGGACTAAGAGGGTAAGGGATAGTATATTTGTGGTGGTTGATCGCTTCTCTAAAATGGCGCATTTTATACCTTGTCATAAGAGCGATGATGCTACAAACGTTGCTGATTTGTTTTTCAGGGAGATCGTTTGTTTACATGGTGTGCCCAATACCATCATTTCAGACCGTGATGCAAAGTTCTTGAGTCTTTTTTGGAGAAGCCTATGGAATAAATTGGGGACAAAATTGCTTTTCTCCACTACTTGTCACCCTCAAACAGACAGACAGACAGAGGTCGTCAACCGCACATTGTCTGCTATGCTACGGGCGATTCTCAAGACAACTCTGAAGATGTGGGAAGAGTGCTTACCTCATATTGAATTTGCTTATAACAGGTTCATACACTCCACAACCAAGGTAAGTTCGTTTCAGATTGTATATGGGTTTAATCCACGTGCTTCTATTGATTTGTTACCTTTACCTCCTTCTGAAACATTAAATTTTGATGCTACAAGCCACGCTGAATTGAGTTTGAAAATGCATGAATTAGTTAAAGAAAATATTGAAAAGATGAATGCAAAATATAAAGCATATGGTAGCCAAGGTAGAAAACAATTAACCTTTGAACCTGGTAATCTTGTTTGGTTGCATCTACGCAAAGATAGGTTTCCTGAATTGAGAAAGTCTAAATTAATGCCTCGAGCTGATGATCCTTTTAAAGTACTTGCAAAGATCAATGATAATGCATATAAGCTTGAGTTGCCTACAGATTTCGGGGTTAGTCCCACTTTTAACATTTTAGATTTAAAACCATACATGGGGGAAGAAGATAAGATTAAGTCGAGGACGACTCCAATTTTAGAGGGGGAGAATGATGAGGACATAACTCCTGTGGATACAACTTTAACTCTTGGTCCAATAACACGAGCCTGAGCAAAACAACTCAATTACAATGTAAGCTCATTCTTAGGTGATAATACTTGTTCTAATGAGAATGTGCTACTGCATAATTTTTCTTGTGATGTGTTGTTACTTAGGTGCATGGGAGAGGGGATGCTAACTCAAGGAGACCTAATACACAACTTGAACACTTACAAGCCACGTTCAACTAAAGTACAAGCCCAATTGATGCCGTCCGTGTACTTCAATTCGGACTACAACTCGTCTCGGAGTCAGCCTAACAGTGCCGGACTAAAAAGGCCATAACTTCCTCATACGAAGTCCGTTTGGGCTGAGCCACCACTCGTTGGAAAGCTTATTTCAAGACCTATCTATTGCATACAAGCCCACCTCCAGATTCATTAGGGAAGGCCTACAAATCTACATGAAAAATTACTGCTGTTGCAGACTTTGAATCAGAACCATTGATTGATCACTTTTTGTAACTCGCCCTTATATAAACTTAGCCGCCGCTACTTTTAGGGTTAGGTTATTTGCTAAGTTTGTTCCCCACATGTGTGAAACACTGGTTCATCGGATTAGTGTCACAAGACCTGGTTTGGTGAAAAAGATAACCTCAACTTTGATCGTTTGAATTGTCAGATCGTTTTCTTTCTCGTTCTTGCTTGTTTCCTCTACTGCGTGCAGGAATTAACCTTCGTGGTTAGGTCATCCGGGCATGAGCATGGTTGATAACGACACGTGCGTGGGTGTAGCGATTGCAAGGATTCAATCTCCGCTGATTGGAAGCCCTGGAATGCGAACGTCTCCGTTCGCAAAGTAGAACCTATCAGAAGATTGGGCCGTTATCGCATCACTTGGCACCTTTGTTGGCAGAGACCTTGACAGACTTCCCACGTTTCTTCTTTGAAAATTAGTCAGCTATGAGTTTCAGTTGTTGAGATATGCTAAATATAAAAGAAATGCTAGCCGATCTAATATACTCACTCGGCTGCTGTTGCTTCTCCATGTCCAATAAAGGAGGACTCTGGATTCCCAATATACCAGAGGTATATCCAGTTAGGCTGGTTAACTGGTGCGGCCTCCTGCCTTGATGACCACTACCCAATGGGCCAAGGAAAATCGACTGCATTACTATAGCTAAAGAAATCCCATTGATTGGAGTCTTCACTGTCCAGATTCAAAAAGAATGCCAGGTATTTTCTTGAGCCGATAGTAGTAATCTTTGTCTCATTCTAGGAATATAGAATGAATCTTTCGCCGAAAGATCGGCTTGCTCTATAATGAGGCTCTGCATCCTCTGGGGTGTCCTCCCAAGGAAATTGGGTGTTATCGGCTGGGTCTAGGCCAAAAGATCGATTAAATACATAATATAGCCAGATCTGCACAAACCAGAGTGGCCCCCCTACGTTACCAACAGTGAACTCACTAAAGCTTGTGAATAGCTGACTCCTTATGATATACATCATTTGATACACTGCTCCAAGTAACATTTTTCCTAGGGCTAGCCGACAGCCCTCCACCAACTACTCTGCTATAGTTTGATAAACTTGGGTCGACCCAAGAGAAGCCCCACAGAAAGAAATCTATCCCGCCAAAGGTTGAGGAAGGCGATGTGCTCTTCGTCCGATATTGGCCCACTGACTTGGTTGGTATTATTGATATATTTACTCCAGCCCTCGCCTTTGGATTTGATCAGCTTGAGTTTTGGCTTAGCACTGAAAGCCGATACTTGCTCTCCATCTGGCCTTAGACAACACAGTTGGGCCACAAACAAAAGAGTTGGGCTGACAGAACCGGTTTAGAACATAAAGGAATTGAAGGAGTCCGACTAGAAATAACAAGCCATAGCCACTAAGGGCTTATTGGCCTCTGGATCGGCTAATGAAAGAGAGGTACTCGGCTATCCTCATTCTCTCCCACACTTCTCTCTTCTGAGCTGCTACCTGATTGTACCAAGTTTTCTATCCTTTCAATGCCGTCGACCAAGCCCTAAAGCTCTTACTCCATCCCTCAATATTATGTCCGAAAGCCGACAGGGGGAGACGTGGAATTTCTTGATTAATGACCGTATCAGAATCTAGGTTTCCTACCGGGCCTAGGTAATACTGGTCAATGCTGTTAGGGATTGGGATGAGTACCTGGTTGGGATCCATTCAGCTGATCTGTAAGGAAGCCGATTGTGATTGATGAAGACTGCACTGAAGAACTTGTCAGCAAAAGTGAGTTTGGAAGCCGATGTCAAGGGTTCTGACAGCTCGTGCGCGTGAGAATGAAAGTGTGGGGGGTTCATATTTATAACATGGTAAAAAGTTAAAATGGCAGAAAGAGATTTCAAGGGGCGTGCAGTTAAAATACACGATACACATATCAAGGTTATAGGCGAAGAGATTGCAACAAGCCGATAGGCAAGATCTTTGAAAGATAACATGTTATCTCCCAAAAATGGGGGCATATGTTTGCACCAAGATTTGGCAAGGGTGGTTAAGATTGTCAGGCTAAGGATTGAGATATTGTAGCCGATATCCGGTATGGGAATATGTCCGAGATTTTGGTTATGGTTGATATTTTAAGGGAAACCGTCCGGATTGAGGCCGATATGGATCATGTTTTGCAGCGTTTTGGAGGAGGATATGATCGGTCGACAGCTATAAAAGATGGCCATGGGCGAGCGAGAGAAAACACACAATCAATCAAACAAATCGCATTTACTCTTTTATTTTCTCGTCGACTAGGAGTAGCTTCTGTAATTTAGAATATTTGTAATTCGATCTTGATAAATAAAGTTGCACATCACCGATTGTTGATCTTCATCAATTATGCCATCAGGTTTGATTTTTCTCCGATTTTGTTACGCATCACCTTCTTCGAAAAAGATCTACCTTTACCATCTGATTAGCCCTGATCAGTTAATTAGACCTATCGTTACCCTTTGGTTTAATCGGCTTTTTAGCTGTTTAGATCCAAGCCGATTATCTCTTGACAGATCGGCTTTGAGCATATCATATATTCATCTTACCGATTGTATGATCAAATCGGTTGGCACGCCTTGATCAAGTGAACCCGGTGTACGTCAGGTGTGTTGTAGCCGATTAACCCTCTTCACGTTTTTGGCACCAACACCTAGTTAATCTAATAGAATCAGGTTACGTAGAACAACTTAGCTAATATAGCTCAACTTCCAAATATCACTAATAGGATCCTTGTTACTCTAACCAATCTAATCTACTACTTGGTTGTAACTGGTAGTCATCTCTCCCTCTAATCGAATTAAGCCAAAACTACATGTTTCATCAGTTAACTTCCATCTGTTTGGTTTGAGGAATCTAAAGCCTTAACTCTCAACATGGTTTTCGCACTCCAAATAGGGTGTCTCATTTAGATAGAATTTGAACTGAGAACCTTGATTGTTCCTCATGGATTAGACAACAATGGAATACTTTCAATCTTTTGAAGGCTACATTGATTATGTGAGCTTGCGGATAAATTATCAATATAGCGTAAGGATTGCCAACAGCCATGGTGGAGATGAACAAGGTCGGCTGCATCTTGGGTAGAGGAGAATAGTAAGTGGTGAGTAGGACGAGAGTGGGTGGTTGCAGCCATGGAGGAGGAGACTAGGAGAGAGAGGGAGAGGAGAGGAAGAGTTGAGAGGTTGATAGGTGGGCCCAACTATTATTTTTGTTAATTTATTTGTTGACTCTACTGGCTAGGCTAACACATCGACACGTCAGCTAAAATCGGCTTCAATGATCTTAAGGGGTAACATATTTGTTATTGATAATTGAACGTTGAATTTGAGACAAACGTGATATGTAAATAGACTTCGTTCTTATGATAAAAAATAAACACCCACCTTAAATCACAAAACAATTAAGTTACACTTGTGCAATTACCGTCTTAAAAAAGGAAGAAGTCCATATAATACCCTGAACTTTGGTCGAAAGTCTATCCAACACCCCAAATTATGAAATTAGACATTTGACACTAAACTTTGTAACCAGATTCAAATAACACGTTGACTTGGTTTCGCATTGTAGTATTGCTCGTGTAGTGCAATAAGTGGACAGTTTTGTTGTGTAGGATGATACATTGGTCAAGTTAGTTCAATAACAGATGGGCCCATATGGGTTTCTCCTCTGCCGAGTTTCCAATCATGCTTCTATGCGTCTTGGCTTGTGTAGATCCATCCTTCTATATTTCGATTTGGAAGAGAAGCCCTTGTAGGTTCTACTTGTCATTGAGTTAAACTTGCCCAGCATGTCATCCTACGTGGTAAAACTATCCACTCGTCACGCCACGTGAGCAATATTATTATGTGAAACCGGATCAGAGTATTATTTGAACCGAATTACAAAATTCAGGGTGTCAAATGTTTGATTTCATGATTTAGAATGCCGAACGAAACTTTCGAGCAAAGTTTAAAATGCTAGCAGAATTTCACTGCAATCCAAAAAAACAACGCGAAATATATCGCGCGCCTAAATTAGACCTTCGAAAAGTAGTACTAAGCCTGTAAACATGGAAAAAAAATCTTTGGCACCAGGTGCCATATAGCATTCTTTCTAAAAATTAGATAGATAGAAAAGTATAGATCTTAAAATGGTTAAATCGTCTTTTTGTCTCCTCCAATATATATAATACGCTGCCTTTCTCCTCGGAGCTCCAACCACACCAGTCACCAAATCGACCACCTCCATGGCCGACGACGAGCTGCTCCTGGTCGAAGAATCCACTGTCCCAATCATCTCCAGCGACGATCCATCCCGTGACGCCGTCCGATTGGCCCACTTCCTTCTCCCCCGCACGGACGGCGTCCATCTCCCCACCCTGCCCTCCCCGCCCCGCAATGCCGACCCCATTCTTGACAGCGGGTTCCAGGTGGAATTCAAGGGCTGGGCGGAATCCCCGAATCTGTGGAGGCAGTGGGTGGCCAAGCTCCGGCCACGGCACGAGTCCCTGTGGCGGAATGTTGGAATCTTGGACGCCGTTCTTGGGACCACGTGCCGGGTGCGGCGCGACGAGGGCGCGCTGCTCCAGCTCGCGGCGTTTTGGTCCGGCGAGACCAACACATTTGTCTTCCCCTGGGGCGAGGCAACGGTGACGCTGGAGGATGTGGCCGTGCTCGGGGGGTTGCCCCTGTTCGGCAAGTCTGTGCGCGCGCCGCTGCAGGGCGCGCTTCTCGGGGACGCGGACGCGCTCGAGGACGTTCGTTGCGTTCTCTATCGGAGCAAGAACCAGAAACCCAGCCATCCCGCGTGGGCAAAGCACTTTCTTGAGCGCCCACCACAGGAGGCGGCTGCCGCCGCCGGCGACAACGCAGCGAGCGGGCTGCTTGAGCACGGGGCGTTCCTGGCCATGTGGCTGTCGCTCTTTGTGCTCCCGGCGCCGCCGTTCGACGTGGTCCGGGCGCAGGTGCTCCCCATCGCCGCCCGGCGGCTGGCGCGTGGCACTCGCGCCTGCTGCGCTTGCCAGCATCTACAATGACCTCTCTGCGCTAAAGCGCTACTTCAATTTGAGCAAGAAATATCAACCGTTCGTGGTGTGGGCGCCACTGCACATCCTCCAGCTTTGGGTCTGGGAGCGGTTCCCTGAACTTCGCCCCGAGATGGCGACCACCCGTGATCCTGATGTCCGTGGCCTGCCAAGGGCTACCCGGTGGCATGACGTTCACAAGGCGTTCGACCTCAGATACGTTCACGCCGTGTTCATGTCTCCAAATCAGTTTGAGTGGAGGCCCTATGGATGTAGCAGCTTTGTTCTGCCGCCTGAGAAGGGTGGCTGTTGGGTCCATGGCCGGGATATAGCAAGAAATAAAGGACTGCTATCCTTTGCACAATGTTTGCGTGCTTGTGAGCTTGTGGGCATACGCTGCATTGAGCAGTACCAATCACATCGTGTTGCAAGACAGCTTGGCTTTGATCAGGACGTGCCTGGGACTCTTTCCCGTGTTAACTCAAATTGGGTAGTCGCGTGGGCAACGTACAAGATGGAGTCCGAAAATTTTGCATTCGTTGTTCCACAGTGCAAGCCGGCTGTGACGATCGTGTATGTGCAATGGTGGGAGCCTTATTCCTTGCGATGTGCTACTGCTATTGCTAACGCTGCAAAGATGAAAGAACTTCATGTTTTAGTGGAGGATTCACTGGTCGAGATTCCTGTCGTTGAAATGCTCAATAGCATCATCCCTAATCAGGGTACTACAAAACATCGGATGAAAGCGCTTCATGATGCTAATTCTTGCAAAAAGCAGCATGAACACACAGGGATGCCTCTGCCAGATATTGTAGAGGATTCACTGGTCGAGATTTCTGTTGTTGAAAGGCTCAATAGCGTCATCCCTAATCAGGGTACTACGGAACATGTGGTAGAAGGTGCTGAGTCAAAACAAATTGCAGAAACTGTGAATGATTTCATCCCGCGGTGGGTAAGAAATGGTGCAAAGAGGGCAGCTTTACGCAAAAATGTAAAGCAAGCATTGTTTGATGTGGGGGTAGTCTTGGTGACTGCAGTTGATGAATCATCTTGTGTGTCAACCACCCAAACGGAGCAAGGCAAATCTCTCCAACAACGTAAAGAGAAAGCACCCGACCTCATTGTCACGAATGACAAACGGAATATAAGCTCAGAACATGGTGAAGTAGTGCTCCATCACCTTGTCGAGGGTGCAGCAAGCACTTGCAGCAATGAACCTGTTCGAGTTGCATCTGTAGTTGGTGTGCAGTCAACACTTGAAGACATCGATGACGATTTTCTTGAATTACTAGACAAGGAGGTCGAGGTGGGTGCCATGCATCTGAAATCACCCCAGTTTGTAACGTCGACATCCCCCATACGAGAGCCAAAAGGGGAAAGGCAGCTGGTCAGCTCTGGAAATAATGAGCAGGGCAGCCCAGTGTTGAATGAAGTTATTGTGCAAAGTAATGGTGATTATGAGCTTTCTACTGCTTTAAACGATATCACTCTTAGACAAGAAGCAGCCGAAGCAACTGATATCACTACTGTCCAATCTGGTGTTAATCTCTTAGAAGGAGCAACTGAGGAAATGCAGAAATGCATTGTTACACGAGAGATAGATAAGAGGGACAAGGAAAACTTGCCTGCTTTGGAAGGTAATGAAAATGCAAATGAAGATATCTCAGCATCAACTCAAGAATTAGAGTCTCTTGTGGAAGATTGCATAGAAATCAATAGAAAGAGCTCAGGTATGGAAATTGAGGAAGTGGCAATTGTATTCGATATTGTAGGAAAATTTGTTGCTAATGAAGCCTTTCTATCTCTCTCTCTCCCTTAATTTTGTAGGAAACAATAAGAGTTCTAGCAGTCCGATAGATGCTATTACTGAACTGGTCAGTAGAGTAATTTGTACTAGAACGCTCTACTATCTGAGACCATCTGAGCGGGTGAAAGATGCCCAAGACAGAGATGCAAATGGCACGAATACTGATCAAGGAGCTTACCAACCAAGTCGGGAAGTTGGGACGAGGGAAATGATTAAAGAGGCATATGCAATTCGAGCAGCCCAAAAGGTTGAGTTGCAAAAAGTAATTGATTGTCTGAAGGAAGAGATTGCAGAAGTAGAGGTGCAGTGGAGGGACGAGAACCCCCAAAAACTTGACTTATAACTTTAGTTAATATGGTAGTACCATGGTTTTTGAGAACATGTAACTTGTATTATTAGTACAGTAATAGGGTGCGGTAGGCTGCTGGTGAAATGATGTTCCTTTGTGAATTGGAGGCGTCAGAATGTAAGTAGTTTGTAGTAAGCATGGCGCAAGAACGAACTACTGACGAGTGGTAAAAGAAGCAAGAGAAATGCGCCAATTGTCGTAGCTGCAGTAAACAAGCGCTGTTCTTAAAAGGTTTAATTCTCTTTCGACTCCTTTTCTTGTTGTTTACTGTTTGGATATAGTGGTAGTTTGCTTAAACTTGTAAGCTGGAATCCCCAGAGCTTCCCATTTTTCTCTGCTGCTGTAAGATTTTGTTGCTTTCAATATAAGCTGGGATGATCAACGTTAGTCGGGAAGTGGTAAATCCTTGTAGTGTTAACTGATCTTCTGTGTTCTCAATTAGTGCTAGCAGTCTTCACGTTATATGATCAAGTGATCAACTTAGAGAAGAAAATTGCTGGTGCCTTCTTGATTTCTCTCGATTGTTGGCGGATGTTTTCACGTCTAGAAATAGATGTAATTAATTTTGTCATTGGGATCAAAACATACGTTGTCTCACAAAATGCTGCACTAGGGGACGGCTTCTAAGTTTTAACCTTCTGTTTGCATTAAAATTTAGCAAGTCTAGTCAAAATCGGTAATAAAGTCAAACATGCAAAAACTAACGGACGGATCGGAAAGATTTGAAGATATTTGGTAACAGCAAGATCTAAAGGAAAAACTGTTCGAGATAAGGTCGATACGAATTAGGTTTTGAAACGTGTTGTAAAAGGATACGATCGGCCGATGGGTATAAAAGAAGAGCTGAAGCAAGCTGAACAACACAATTAACACATCAATCTACATTACTTTTTCTTGTCGACTAGGAGTAGTTCTTGTAATTTAATCTTTGTAATTCAATCTTGATCAATAAAGTTGTGCATCGCCAATTGTTGATCTTCTTCAAATTACGCTCTAGGTTTGATTTATTCTGATTTTGTTGCGCATCGCCTTCTTCAGAATCGATCTACCCTCTGATTAGCCTTAATCGGTTAGTTAGATTTATCCTGTTACTTTGATCTTAATCGGCTTCAGGCTGATTGGGTCTAAGCCGATTGATCGTTACGATCGGCTTTGAGTGAATTTTATATTTTTACCTTGTCGATTACAAGTCAAATCGACTGGCACACTCTGAACGGTGTTAAATGCGGTGTCTTCTTTGTCGAAACCCTACATCAAGTTTTTGACGCCAACACACTCTTGGCACACCCAGTGGGACCAATGTCTTCATCAGGAAAGTCGATTCCGCCATCCGATCTCAACACAGAAGCTATAATCGTCCCAACAATGGACGATTTGACTCCAGAACAACGTCAAGAAATCAAAGGTCGGAAAACTGCGCTAGAAGAGATGATGCTAAGCTGTTATTAGAAAACTAGACGTGGCGTCACTCAAAAATCCGCCCTGCCGACGGTCAACGCCCTAGGAGATGCGGGTGTCACAGAACCGGTAAGCCGATATCTGCCTGCTCAAGCCGAATTATCGGCTATGATTAATCAGTCTGTGCACCACGCCTTAATAAACCAATCATCGGCTCTTGTTACAACGCTTAAGCCGATGATAGCAAATAGTGTTAAAACTATAGCACAGGAGTTAGCATCGTCCGGTAGTCTTCTTGACCCATTGCAAGTTCTGCCAAATTACCCTGCTTTTTCAATAGCTCAAAACGCGCAGAGCACAATAGCCGATCCTAAACCATCGGCTATAACCTCACCCCTACCATGATGCCTACTTAGCCCACCATCATATTGCCTAGAAATCCTCGGCCGAGTGGGGTGAACCATCAACATGCCTACACCGACGCCGCCAAATTAAATGCATCAATAAATTTGCCACCGTCGGCCCCGTTCTATGCATTTCCGCAATTGGTTTCACAGCCGATTGGGCCTGAGAGATACCCACATGATTCTGAAATCCAGGTCCACATAGGGTAGTAACTTATTCAGAACCTTTTGTCCCTGTACCAGAACCCCAAGTCAGACATAATAGGTACGATCAGTACGCTTGTATGCCATCGGCTCAACCTAATTGGCAACCCGAGTTTGCACTCGGGGTAGAATGCCAACTATGACCAACATTATCAAGGGCCTGTTATTCCAGTGGCCGATAATGCGAACTAGGCCGATCAAATCTCTGCCATCCTGAGGGATCAGTTCGGCATACAGCCAAAAGGAAAGGTTATGGGCTATAGGAAGCCGTATCCTGATTACATAGATCGCATGCCTTACCCCCACAATTTCAGAGTCCCAGATTTTGCGAAATTCTCTGGTGACGACTCAATCACTACTCTAGAGCATATCGGACGCTTTATCGCGCAATGCGGAGAAGCATCTCAGTCCGATGGGCTGAAAATAAGACTGTTCCCGTTATCATTGTCTGGGGCAGCTTTTACTTGGTTCACTTGTCTGCCTCCAAATTCGGTCCATTTATGGAACGATTTGGAAAGCCGATTCCACGAATACTTTTTCTCAGGCAGTTTAGAGCTCAGGATTTCTGACCTAAGCTTTGTTCACCAGAGATTTGGAGAATCGGTGACTGATTACATTAAAAGATTCAGAGAAATCAGAAACCGATGTTTCAGCGTCACATTGCCCGATAATCAGCTCGCTGATTTGGCCTTTCAAGGATTAATTCCACCGCTTAGAGAGAAGTTTAGAGGGCAAGAGTTCATCGATTTAAGTCATCTGCTTCACCGCGTGTTGGCTCAAGAAAGCCGATTCCCAGATAGTAAAGCGTTTAAAGATAGATTTAAAAATAATAATAAAGAAAAAGATAAAGCTAAAGTTAACACGGTCGATTATTGTCCGAGCGATTCTTCAGAAGACGATGAAGCAGAGATAAACATAGCCGAATGGATAAAAGGGCCCAAAAAAATCCTTAGTTTGTTCTTGGCTCAAGCCGACTAGGAATAAGTCGGAAGTCAAATAATACGCCTTTGACGTCTCCAAGTGTGATCGTATTTTTGATTTATTATTGCAAGAGAAAATAATACGGTTGCCCGAAGGACACGTCATACCATCGGCTAACGAGATAAAAAAGCGCAGGTATTGCAAGTGGCACCATTCTTTTTCCCATAATACTAATGATTGCAATATTTTCCGTCAACAGATTCAGTCAGCTATCGAAGATGGTTGGTTAAAATTTGCTGATGAACCAACTATGCAAGTTGATGCTGATCCATTCCCTATCAACATGGTTCAATGTTCGGCTAAAGGGAAAAAGCCGATGCATGATGAGCTAAAAAAGGATCGGTAAGTCGACATTCAGTCAAGTTCAAACGGCAGCCAGACATTGAAGATTACAATCGGCTCATTACAAATAGAAGCCGATCATGAAGGGAAGAATTCGAGAACCATTAAACCCAAAGGAAATCCTCAAGTGGGTAAATGGTACAAAGCTGAACAATCGCCATCAAAGCAGTCAGCTAAAAGGTCAGGACCGACGTTTTCTCAGTTGATGGAGAAATATGAAAGAATGAATAATCGACCACGATATCCTACTCGTTGGTTGGATAATTTATATCACACCGAAAACGTGGAGAGTGCACATAGAAGGTGCCCTTTTTGGCAGTTTTGTTGGGAAAGGGGAGTAGCATTGCCATCTCCGTATACGTGCCCGATGGAGCATTATCCCTGAGACGATTGGCCAAGACAATCGGCTAAAGATAGACTGTCTGGGCTGATTCGAGATCATGGCAGAAGTTACAGAAGACCTTTTCACGAAAGAATATCCGAACCAAATCAGGCACCAGACCAGGTTGAAACACAAAGGCCTAGGGCCTGTTTGGTTCGTATACTAAGGTTGCCATGTTTAGCCATAGTTTTTTTGCCAAATTTTCCTAAGGTTAGGTTATCAAAATTGAAGCCACACTTTGGCTAGAAAAATGAATTTTGCCACACTTTTTTGAGTCAATGACATGTGGGACCAGGATGGCAACAAGGAATCTTGCCACAGGTGTGGCTATGAACCAAACAGAGTCCTAACTCGATCAAACTTGCCTAACTTGAGGCGTGGCAAAATGTGGCAAAGTTTGGCTATGAACCAAACATGCCCCTAGTTCAGACCGGGAAAATTTGGCTGGCCAGATACGAAAGCCAGTGGAGCCCAAACCTAGGTGGTGTCCATCTGGCCTTAGCCGATCGCAGTGTGAACAACCGAGATGTGGACTCAAGCGATCCGAGAAGCCGACGCAGAAAAACAGAGGGATGAGACTTTCAATGAGCTTCGTCCGATCAAGGTTATTAAGAAAGAATGGAGGAAAAAGGAACAGGTCGAGGAAGATTTTGAGTCAACGGATGATCTGGATTCCCCCATGATCAGGGACGATACACCTCCGATGGATATCAATATGGTGTTCATATTACCAGCCGAATTCAAAATCAAAACTGAATCGGCTAAAGAGACTTTTGCTCGATCATGTTCAAAGGCCCAAAATGCAATCTTGAGAAACCAAGGGATGATCATTGGCATCTAAAACCATTGTATCCGAAAGGATACATAAATGGCAAGCCGATATCAAGAATCTTTGGTAGACGGTGGAGCTCTGAAGAAACGATGCCCTATACGACTTGCAAGAAACTGGGTAAGTCCGATGAAGACTTGATTAAAACCAATGTGGTTTTAAATGACTTCACAGGCGATCCCACAGAGGCCAAAGGCGTCATGGTTACAGAACTGACTGTCGGCAGTAAAACTTTGCCAACCGCATTCTTTGTCATTGACGCCAAAGGAAATTACAGTGTTCTGCTTGGAAGAGATTGGATTCACGCCAACTGCTTCATCCCATCGACGATGCATCAAGCGCTGGTCCAATAGAATGGAGAGGAAGTTAAAGTTGTTACAGCTCACACATCGGCTCACATCGCCATGGCCAGTTCTGATGCGAATTGGCAACATGAAGAAGCTGGGTGTATATCGGGAAAAACACTGGATGAGTGCGACTTCATCTGCATAAGTAAGTCAGGACTGATGCCGATCAGTGTCAAGCCGGGCACGTTTGATCGGACAAATGAAGTATTGCTTCGATGGAGACAGGGAAAGCAATGAAGGCATTACAAGATAAAATGCAAAGCTATCGGCAAATAACAGATAGCTATGAGGCTATAGAAATTTTCAAGAGATTGAGAAGTTGGGTCAAGGCTTCACATCTATAGATCTGCTTGAAGAAGTCGATATAGGTAGCAGTGATAGGAAAAGACCAACTTTTATTAGCGCAAAATTAGATGTAAAATACAAAGAAAGATTGGTCAAAATTCTTAGAGATTATAAAGATTGTTTTGCTTGGGAGTATTACGAGATGCCTGGTTTAAGCCGATAGCTGGTAGAACATCGGCTACCTATTAAACCAGGGTATCGACTGTTTAAACAGTACCCTAAGTGTTTTAATCTGGCCCTGTATAATATTATAAAAGAAGAAATAGAACGATTGTTGGAAGCAAAATTTATAAGGCCTTGCCGATATGCGGAATGGGTTTCCAACATTGTTCCAGTCATGAAGAAGAACAGAAAACTTCGAGTATGTGTCGACTTTAGAGATTTGAATAAGGCGACACCGAAAGATGAATACCCGATGCCAATAGCCGATATACTTATCGATGCTGCATCAGGGAATAAAATCATAAGTTTTCTGGATGGAAATGCCGGATACAATAAGATATTCATGGCAGAAGCCGATATACCAAAAACAGCTTTTAGATGTCCTGGTGCCATAGGTTTATTCTAGTGGACGGTTATGACTTTCGGTTTAAAGAACGTCGGGGCAACATATCAGCGAGCCATGAATACGATTTTTCATGACTTAATCGGTCACATCGTCGAAATATATATTGATGATGTCGTAGTAAAGTCTGCAGATGACTTGCAACATTTGACTGATTTAGAAAAAGTTTTCCAGAATATAAGATCGCATGGCTTGAAGATAAATCCTTTCAAATGTGCGTTTGGCGTGTCGACTGGGCAATTTTTGGGCTTTATGGTACATGAAAGAGGTATTGAAGTTAATCAAGCAAGAGTTAAAGCCATAGTCGAAACAATGCCGCCAACATGCAAAAATGAATTGCAAAAGTTGATCGGCAAGATTAACTATCTCCGAAGATTTATCTCAAATCTCTCCGGTCAGATCCGTGCTTTTACCCCACTATTGAAATTAAAGGATAATCAAGAATTCGTGTGGGGAATTGATTAGCAAAAGGCTTTGGACGACGTCAAAGATTATCTAGCCAATCCTCCGGTTTTGGCTGCACCACGAAAAGGGATTCCTTTCAAGTTATATATATCGGCTGAGGAGGAAACTATTGGATCTGTTTTAGCACAAGAAATCGATGGAAAGGAAAGGGTTATCTTTTATTTAAGCCGACGCCTTCTTGATGCTGAAGTCAGGTACCCTTTCATCGAGAAATTATGCTTGTCTTTATATTTCTCATGTACAAAGCTAAGACATTATATTTTAGCATCGGCTTGTAAAGTGATCTGTAAAACCGATGTTATAAAATATATGTTATCAGCTTCGATTTTACGAGGTCGGCTTGGCAAGTGGGCTTATGCCCTAATAGAGTTCGGCCTGATCTACGAATCGGCTAAAGCAATTAAGGGACAAGTTCTAGCCGATTTTATAACAGGATATGATACTGCTGCCAACTTGGTATCTGTAGCCCCTTGGCAATTATTTTTTGACGGGTCTGTATGCAGAGAAGGTGATGGAATCGGTATTGTGCTCATATCACCCAAAGGGTGTAACTTTGAGTTTGCATTCCAATTAAACAGTCGATGCTCAAACAACTAGGCAGAGTATGAAGCACTTCTCAAGGGCTTGCAATTGTTAGAAAACATCGGAGTGAATGCTGTTGAGGCATACGGGGATTCAATGTTGATTGTGCAGCAAATAAAAGGAGAATACCAATGCCGAGATGAAATACTGCTGAAATATCTGGAGCAATGTTTCGAGATTATCGGCTCATTTACATCATTTTCTATCGGTCATGTCCCTCAAGAATTGAACGATAGAGCTAACGCCTTAGCTCAACAGGCATAAGGGTATAAAGACTTTGGCCGATATCAGGTGACCGAATTAGTAGATAAAGCCGTCATGTGCATAGATACTATGGATTGGAGAATGCATATAAAGAATTACCTGATCGACCCATCCCAGCCGACAGAACGCAAGATTAGGCAGCAAGCTTTAAAGTACATTGTTATGGACGATACATTGTATTATCGGACGATGGAAGGCTTGCTATTGAGATGTCTCGAAGCCGAAGAAGCACGAGTAGCAATGGGCGAGGTACATGAAGGTATTTGCGGATCTCACCAATCGGCTCATAAGATGAAATGGATACTCAGACGAACGGGTTATTTTTGGCCGACAATGCTAGAGGACTGTTTCAAATATTACAAAGGATGTCAGACTTGTCAGAAATTTGGCAACATACAACTAGCACCAACATCGGCCTTGCACCCAATTATCAAGCCATGGCCGTTTAGAGGTTGGGGAATAGATGTAATCGACCAAATATTTCCTGCTTCGAGTAAAGGCCATAAGTTTATTTTGGCCGCGACCGATTATTTCTCTAAATGGGTTGAAGCTATACCGCTTAAGAAAGTGACCAGCGTTGAAGCAATTGGTTTTGTTAATGAACATATTGTCCATCGGTTTGGAATACCACAAACAATCACAACCGATCAAGGTACGGTGTTCATGTCTGATTAATTTCAGAGTTACGCGACAAGTCTGGGAATTAAGTTATTAAACTCATCCCCATATTACGCTCAGGCTAACGGACAAGCCGAGTCGTCCAACAAAACGTTAATTAAGTTGATCAAAAGAAAAATCAATGAAAGACCAAGGAATTGGCACTCAACCCTATCGAAGTCACTTTGGCCTATCAGCTAGCTTATCACGGAGCAACGAAGCTCTCACCTTACCAGTTGGTATACGGTCAGGAAGCCGTTTTACCCGTGGAGATTAACATCGAGTCTATACGAACGGCTAGGCAAAATGGTTTGTCGACTTAGGAGTATAATGATTTGATGATTGATAACTTGGATGAGTTAGCAGAGTTGCGTTTGTCTACGCTTGATCGACTTAAGAAGAATAAGGTTAGAGTCACAAAAGCATATAATAAAAAAGTCGTGCCTAAATCTTTTGATCAAGCCGATTTAGTGTGGAAAACGATATTACCTATTGGATCGAAAGATAGTCGATTTGGAAAATGGTCACCTACGTGGGAAGGGCCGTACAAGGTTAATCGGCTAGTCGGTAGAAATTCGTATGTACTGCAAACGTTGGAGGGGTATGTTTTGCCTAAAGCTATTAACGGGAAATATTTAAAGAAATACTATCCTAGCGTTTGGATTGGAGCCTAGCCGACTGAGAATTATGTTCAAAAGCCAGGTTAACACGATGTTGTTAATCGGCTAGAAAGATTGCAAATTCAAGGAGATAAAATTACGGGAAAGTAAACATAAAATCGGTTAAACAGCCGATTATAAAAGTTACAAAGTATAAGTTCTTTCAAAAGACGGCCGACAAAGTTTTACATCTTTAAAAGCTAGTATTGAATGCCTGAGCCTGGAAGGGTTGCGCCCAAAGCCAAGAGAGCACAAGCAGCTTTTGCGATCACACACTGAACTTCTTCAATGATGCGATCGTCTTCCTTTGCAATTCCCGGCACTGGTACAACCTTGGCCGATTGCTTTTTTACGCTCATCACAGCCATGGCGATACCAAGCTTCTGGTCTTTGATCTTCGACGCTGTTTTCTCCACGGTTTGTTGGCCTTCTTGGATTTGTTTTTCGGTCTTGGCCAACTCTTCCAAAAGAAATTTCTTTGTATTTTCAAGCTTGGAGAGGGACTCTTTGGTCGACTTCAGCTGCTGCGCGTAGGCATCAAATTTACGTTTCTTTGCCTTTGCGTCAGCAACCAACTCATCAAGGAGTTTTTGATCAGCTTTCTGGGCTTCACGGCGACTGATTCTAGCCTGCCCTGCCTCTACTTCAGACATCCTCTTGTCTAAGTGGCAGACATTCAGGAGGGTTTCCATGGCTTTAGGAGGCAGGTCGGCTTCAACTGCCGCCATAGCATTACGGATCGGCTGGTTGTCCCCTAGGATCTCTGATTGCAGCCTCATAACCAGATCAAAAAGCTTGTTTAGCTTTTCACGCATGCTGAGGCGGAGGTGGCGGCGTGGCGCTTCCTTCGACACTTCAAGTATCTTCCTGATTTCAGCGTCATAGTCGTCGGTGGCCATGATCTCAGGATCATCAAGGTCGGCCAGAGAAAAGCCCAACAGGTTCGTCGGGTCGGAGAGCTCTGGCGGATCGGTGATCAGGGCTGTTGGCGTTGGTTGTGGAGGAGATAGTGGCGTAGAAGAAATCTTGGGGAGATCGGCCAAGATTTTCACGACTTGAGCTGATTGCGTTGGCTAAAAGAAGTAAAATAAAGGGTAAGCCAACGTATTAAAAGACATGAGTCACTTAACAAAAGGTACGATTATTTACCTTTGCAGTAGCCGACGCATGTGGCGAACTCTCGCCGCTCTGCTCTTGGGGCTTGGATCCCCTTTTCGCAGGAGCCTTGGTGTACTTTGTTTTCTTCTTTTCTGAAAATATAATCGGCTAAAGGTCAGTTGAGCAAAAGGAAAGTAAAAACAGTCGATTGCATTTATGCTTACTTGGTTGTTTCTTCTCAATGTCCGATAAGGACAGACTCTGAATTCCTAGGGTACCCAAAGTATACCCTATGAGGCTTGTCGACTGGAGTGGCCTTTTCGCTTGGCCACTGCTCGATTTGCCAGAAGCGGGCTTCTTGCCGGCATCCTTTGTCTACAGTACGACAATAAAAGTGATTAGAAAATATATCTGGCAAAAGAACTGATGTACAAAGAAAATTATTCAAGTCGATACCTTATCAATATCTACAGGACTTGTGTTAGTGTAACCCGATGAACTAGCTTCACTGCTAGAATCGGTATTAGACACTAAAGATGGCTATGGTAGATCGGGAAAGAATTCCTTGATTATAAGCGATGGAGTTTTCTCCATGTATATACATTCTGCGATAGCCGACCACCATGTTGTGAAGCCTCACGCGTGGCGTTGGATAGAAGTGTGGGAGACTGCGCAGTTGAAGTTCATCGGCTAACTCCAAGATTAGCCCTGCTGATGTGGCATTGCGAACCCTTGCTCTAGGTTGAAGCCGATCAAGAAGTGGCAGGCTTGGGATCACCTGGCCAAAGCCGAGCTGTCTTGCGTAGATTGAAGGGTGGTAAAACTCATACGAAGGCTGGAACGTCCGATTCCTAGTATGAAGGCCGACATGGAAAATACACGGGGAGATGAAAATTCTATACAATCCAAGGTCTCCTGAGGCATCAGAGAACTATCGGCTTCCAAATGCAGAAATGAAGGCTAAGAAAAATCGGCTGTGGCGCCATAACTAAAGAAATCTTGCTGCTTGAAATCTTCAGCGTCTAATTGCAAAAAGAAAGACAAGAATTTTCTGCAGTCGGCGGGTGAAATCCTTGTCTCATTGCTGGAGCACATTATGAACCTCTCACCAAAAGATCGGCATTCTCTAAACTAGATAAGTGCTCCCTCTGGTATGTCTTCCTTTGGAAAAGGAGTCCCGTCGGCTAAGTCCAAATTAAAAGAGCGGCTGAATAAGCAGTATAACCATATTTGCACAAACCACATCGGACCGCCTACATTGCCAACGGTAAATTTCCCAAAACCGGTGAAAAGCCGACTCCTTATCACATAAAGCATTTGATACACAGCACCGACTCCTTATCAACAAGCTGTTCTGCTATCACTTGATAAACTTGAGTCGGTCCAAGGGATGCTCCACAAAACAAAAAGCGGTCTAGCCAAAGATTCAGAAAAGCAACATGCTCTTCGTCCGATACCAGGCCATTAATCTTATTATTATTTCCGATATATTTGGCCCAACCTTCGCCCTTAGATCGGATAAGTTTATACTTCGGTTTTCCACTAAAAGCCGATACTTGTTCACCATCCGCCAAGAAAAAGACTGGCGAGCAACATCCAAAAGAGTTGGGCCGATGAGACCAGTGCGGAAAAATAAAGCATTAAAACAGTCCGACCAAAAATAACAGGCCGTGGCCACTGAGGGCTCATTGGCTTCTGGGTCGGCTAGAGAAAGAGGAATACACTCGGCTATACCCATTTTTTCCCATTCACCCCTCTTTTGGGCTGCCACTTTGATAAACCAATTTCTCCACCCCTTGAGAGCTGTCGACCAGGCTCTAAAACTTTTATTCCAACCTTCTATGTTGTGACCAGAAGCCGACAAAGGTAAACGAGGGATTTCTTGGTTTGTTACGGTGTGGACATCTAGATTTCCCAAAGGACCCAAAAAATATTGGTCATTGCTATGCGGGATCGGAATAAGTACCTGGCTTGGGTCCATTGCAGCCAATCAAGAAGGATGGATGAGCTAAGGATTGCCTCGAAGGTCCGTCAAACAGGAAGCTTAAGCCGATTGCGGATAGTGCGAGAGCTCGAGCGCATGAAGAATGACCGAAGTGGGGGCCGCATTTTATAGCGAGGTAAAAATCTGAAGCGGCGGGAATGAATCTCAAAAGACGCGAGCAGTTAAAGCGCACTACACGCATGTCAGAAAATTACGGCACAAATAAAGCAACAGTTACTGGGCGAAGTTCAACAGTTAGCCGATGGGAAAGAAGCCGATTATTGTGATTTTTGATAGATGAAAAGTCATCTCTCAAAAATGGGGGGCATATGTTTGCACCAAAATTTAGCAAGTCTAGTCAAAATCGGCAATAAAGTCAAACATGCAAAAACTAACGGACGGATTGGAAAGATTTGAAGTTATTTGGTAACAGCAAGATCTTAAGGAAAAACTGTCCGAGATAAGGCCGATACGGATCAGGTTTTGAAACGTGTTGTAAAAGGATACGATCGGCCGATGGGTATAAAAGAAGGGCTGAAGCAAGCTGAACAACACAATCAACACATCAATCTACATTACTTTTTCCTGTCGACTAGGAGTAGCTCTTGTAATTTAATCTTTGTAATTCGATCTTGATCAATAAAGTTGTGCATCGCCGATTGTTGATCTTCTTCAAATTACGCTCTAGGTTTGATTTATTCTGATTTTGTTGCGCATCGCCTTCTTCAGAATCGATCTACCTTTATCCTTTGATTAGCCTTAATCGGCTAGTTAGATTTACCTTGTTACTTTGATCTTAATCGGCTTCAGGCTGATTGGGTCTAAGTCGATTGATTGTTACGATCAGCTTTGAGTGAATTTTATATTTTTACCTTGTCGATTACAGGTCAAATCGACTGGCACGCTCTGAACCATGTGTTCGTCTGGTGTGCTGCTGTCAGAAAACCTACATCAAGTTTTTGACGCTAGCACCTTCCAAGTTGCTAAACTGATAACCAGAACTAGGTTCAATGCACTTCTCTTCTGCACAGTGGCGAAACTAGAAATTTTTTGTTGGGAGTGTATACTTCACACGTATAATTCTTAGTCTTTTACAATTATTTTGTAAAATCGTAAATCCAAGACATACATTTGAAATTTGTTAAAAGCACAATATAAATAGTTTAAGGTTTTAAAAATCCCAAACCACTAAAATCGAAACCAATTCGATCAACAAATTTGACACATCGGAGAAGTGATATTGTACCCATATACCCCTAGTACCGCCCCCGAGGGAGACCATAATTGACATCGGTATTTATTATTTGTACTGATTATGTTGTGTACTAGTTATGTTGCTGAATCCGAACAAACACCCAGAATATTAGGCAAGCTGACTAAGCACATTTCGAGAGCACAAATATTCCTTCTTTTTCTCACATAATTTTTTTGAGTTAATGGTCACATAATTCTTCCCCGTAGTATCAACTGGAAAGCACGGTTACAGACCGATTGTCAACATTTTAGCCACTGTGTTCTTGTAAAGTTGTAAACACTAGAAAATAACGGGAAACTATTAGCAGGATTGTCACTAATCTTGCTTCAATGCCTAACATGTAAGCAAAAGTGCCAATTAAAGTCTTAAAAAGTTAAGAAATGATGAAAACGGGGAAATGGTAATGCTTAGAAAAACCATCTTGTCCGATACTAAAACTCACGAATTTCTTTTAATAATACATTTTTTTATTCAAATTGCAAAAATGTAGCTCGGTTGAAAAAAATTGCAAAAATGTACCTCTGTCGCCCTTTCAAAACACGACTTACCGTGCCTCTCCTTCTGTCGCCCGACCATTTGGTGACAGAGAATAAATTGATGAATGGTTCGGCACCTGAGCATTCCCCTCCTTCTGTCGCCCTACCATTCGGCGACAGAAAGTAAATCGATTTTTGATTGGGTGACAGAGGGATGCGCGGGCCTCTGTCGCCCAAGAAGAGGGAGGAAAAAGAGAGAAAAAAAGAGAGCGATTTGCGGTGTGCAGGTAAATGTTTGAATTCTTCTGTTTATTTTGTTTAGCAATAAACTATGGTAGGATAGAATTTTTTTTAGATCTAGTTAATTTTAGAGGTTACTGTTAGATGTAGTTAAATCTAGTTATTTTTTTTAGTAATTTAGTTAGTTCGTGGAAATATTAGGTCTAGTTAAATTTAGAGGTAACGGTTAGATGAAGTGAAATCTAGTTTTTTTTACTAATTTAGTTCTTCGTAGAAATCAATGTACGTAGATGTTTTTAGGAATAATACTATATTGTTAGGAATGTAGATATTTTTTACAGATAGATGTAGGTAGATATGTTTATTTAGGAGTGTAGATGTTTTTTAGAAATAGAAGTAGAGATATGAATATTTTTAGGAATATAGATGTTTTTGGCACAGTTTTCAGAATCTTAGTCATGTGTTGATAGATCTGTGGTATTACACATTTGTCTTACACAACTTTGTTACAGTCTGAAATGCCAAACTGATTTCCATAATATTTGAGATCATTCAGAGTATCTAGTTATGTTCCATGACAATACACATGCTAATTGAACAACCTGAAAATTTCAGGGCATCTAGTTATGTTGGAACGAGTTTCATTAAGAATCTTTTACGGAGAAGGGGTTGTCATGTATGGTTTAGAGGATTGGGATCTAAGTAATTTTCAGTATGTGGACATAAGTTTAAATATGGTCGAAGAGCGTACATTTGCTTCTGTGTTGAATTGGTTGTATTATACATTTCGGATGGAACCAGAGAAGTGCGAGCTGAAGTTATTTTGTCTTTGCACTATGCGAAATGATCCTGTTTATTGGGAGTTAGTTGAGGTGAAGGGAACTGCAGGATGGAGGTCATATGTGAGGGGGGCGGAGCAACATGGATGGTATCGGGTGCTTTTAGTGCAAGCACATGAAAGGGTTGTTGCCCCGTAGCAGCAGTTGGACACGGGTGAGTGCAGCGAGCCTCAAAATGAGTTCAGTTATGGTGACACAAAAATTGGTGAATCTAGCCATGAGCAGCATGTTCATGAAGGCAATGAGGACATCATTTACCAGAGCGGTGAAGAAGTAGAGGTTGGGGAGGATGATGGAAACATTGGGCATGGAGCGTGGGAGCAAGTAGACGAAGGTGAGGAAATTGAGGAAGTAATAGCACAGATGGAAGAGGAAGACCGTGAATATACGAGAACAGAAGTGGAAGATGACGACGACTCAGATGAGGAAGATGGAGGTGCGGAGCCGCTTGTGCCAGAAGATTGGAGTACGCATCAGTTTAATAAGCTGATTGTAAATGAAAGCAATGATATACCTTGGCAGTATAGTGACAACGAGGTTAGGCCAAACAGTATGTACCCAACAAAAGAGGCAGTGCAGGAAGCTGTGAAAGATTGGGACTTATCAGTAAGAAGAACTTTCAGGGTTAAGAAGTCCACCCCAACCTACTACGACATGGTGTGCGAGATGCAAGGGTGCCCATGGAGAGTGCACGCGTACAAGCCAAAATAGGGCACCCACTGGCTATGTTCGAAGGTTGAACATCATAGTTGTATGACTGAGGAAACCCTGATAGCTCACAGGACCCTGTCATCTGGGTATATCGCGGATATCATTTACTCGGAGATAGTTGAGAACCTCAATTTTGAGCCCCGTGCTATTATCCGAGCAATCGAGAACAGATATTAGTACACAATTAGCTACGAGAAAGCATGGAGGGTGAAGCAGAAGGCCTTGGAAATGAGATTTGGGAAATTTGAAGACTCCTACCATAATTGGCCCACACTACTCAGTTGCATTCAGGGAAGAAATCCTGGTACTTATTATGATTATCAGGACTGTTCATCCAGCAAGTGGCCGAACAAGAGGCATCTAAAGAAAGTTTTCTTCGCATTCGGAGCTTGCATTAAGTCGTTCTATCACTGTCGTCCATTGTTGTGCGTGGACGGCACATTCTTGACTGGGAAATACAGAGGGCAAATAATGATAGCTGTGGGCATTGATGGAAACAATCAAATTCTGCCTGTTGCTTTTGCATTTGTAGAAAGCGAGAACTATGAGAGTGGGCTATGGTTCCTACGGAACCTGAAGATCGGTGTGGTGAAAACTCATCGAGATGTGTGCATACTGCATGATAGGCATGCTGGTCTGCTTAATGCTATCAGAAAGTTGCAAACAGGGGAAGAGGAGCCATTTTCATGGCCTGACCTGCAGAGCCGATGGTGCATGAGGCATTTGGGTGTGAACTTCTACAAGCAATTCAAGAACAAGCAACTGATGAACATGTTCAAGAGACTATGTAAGCAGAACCAAGAGAGTAAGTTCCGTACTCTTTGGAAGAATCTCGATGAGTTGACAAAGAAACACAAAGAGGAGCAGACGAACAAGGCCAATAGCAGTGATACACAGGAGCAGGTGGAGCCTCTGTCCCCTCTACCAACGGAAGATGAAGCGACGAATCATCGTCGAAGGCAAAGACCGATCAAATGTTTCTCGGACTAGATAAAAGACGAGCCTAAAGAGAAGTGGTCATTGTTGCATGACACACATGATGCTAGATACGGTGTCATGACGACCAACTTGGTAGAGGTGTACAACTGGGTAATGAGAGGGATGAGGAATCTCCCTTTGGTAGGAATTGTTGAGGGAGTGCTGCAGGGCACAACCAAATACTTTGTGGTTAGGCACCAAGCTGCTGAAATATTAATGAGAGATGAGAATATATTGTACTCAAGCATGATAACTAAATACATGGATGAGAAGAGTAAGAAGGCGGCTAAGCATAGAGCTATCAAAGTAGGTGCACAAACACTGCGCTTCGAGGTGATATGCAAAGATAAAGGATGGCGTGGAACAAGCCAGAAGGTTACCACCCAGGAGTGCATCTTGTAGGTTGACTGCAAATGCTCGTGTAACAAACCCCACCTTTTGCATAGGCCATGTTCCCATGTGATAGCTGCATGTGCGCTATTTGGAATGTGACCTGGTACATATCTGTCTGAATATTTTACAAAGGAAAAGGTCATGGCAACTTGGAGTGAGGAGCTTTATGGTTATGGTGTTGTCGGTTCTTTCACCACAACTTCTAGTGTCAATGAAAGGCTCTGGGTCCCTGATTTTGATGCAAGATCATGCAAAGGAGGGCGTCGCAAGACAAGACGTATCAGAAATGATATGGTTGAGTTCGAAGCTAGTAAGCACGTGAAGAAATATTTTTTATGCAAGCAAACTGAACATACATTCCAGAACTGCCAGCCACAAAACAATGAGGATGAAGGAGGACATGGCAACCCGACGGCGGGGGAGGGATTATCGTCTGCAAGGCATGGTGGACAACATCATCGTACTACCGGATAAGCTATTTGAACTATTACATGCTATATGTCAAATTCATATTTTGTTGATGTAATGTGTGTTGTATGAACTCTGGTTTTTACCTAGTTGTAAGCAAGTTGTATGTCGTTGTGAGTGTTGTTTCTTCATAAGTTATTGTAATTTGTTTGAAATATATTGTCATGATGCTTGTATATTTTGGTGATGTAATGCGTGTTGTATAAACTCTGGGTTTTACGTAGTTGTAAGTAAGTTGTATGTCGTTGTGAGTGTTGTTACTTCATAAATTATTTTAATTTTTTTGAATATATTGTTATGATGCTAGTCTATTTATCTGTACACATTGTTTCTATCTATATATTGTTATGATGCTTGTATAGTTCTCTGTATGCATTTGTTTCCACTTTACCATGTGATATATAACTTTTATTTTTATAATTTGCAGGTATGGCTCACCAGGATGGAGATGACGATTGGCCATTTGAGTTGCTAGATCCGGTCATTGATCGTCGTTACTGTGCCCACATCGGCACCGCATTTCCAGAGGACGGACAGGATCCTCTGGAGCTCTGCGTACTACGGCCGAGGCCACCGCGGGAGCTTTGGACGCTCGATCCTCGTTGGATCCCCAGGTAACGTACTATTCTTTAAATTTCTAAATATACCTAATACAATATCATAATTTGTATTAACTAACTAGTGTGGTGCACATATTAATTTTATATTTTTGTTTCGTAGGCTTCGAGCATCAGGATTGCTGCCACTAGCCTGGATGGTGGAGGCGCACAGAGTTGCGCAGGGACGGGATGCGACTCACCGGTTCCCGTTCGACAGGTCCCTTCTCACCGCTCTGGTGGATCGGTGGAGACCGGAGATACACACCTTCCATCTACCTGTCGGGGAGATGGTGATCACTTTGGTGGACGTCTCGTACCTCCTCGGACTCCCGATCGTCGGTGACCCTATGGTGCCCCAGGATGTCGATGTGACGTGGCGCATGAGCTACTTACCTGGTTCCATGGTGTGCTACCACCTGCTACGTACCGACCCTTCACTAGCACACATGGTCCGACACACAGGTGACTTCGACAGTTCGTGGTATTCAACCAACCTTCAAAACTTAACTTTTCATATGTTGGCTCAATTAACTAGAAAGCTTAAATTTACAAGCGGAACACATCGTTGAGCTTGCAGACGAGCATAGGGTGAGCCGCCACCTGGAGGCATACCTGCTATGGCTGTCTGGTGGTGCATGTTCATGAGCTCCCACGGGGATAGTGTGGATAGGCACCTCATCCAGTTCGCGAGGGCGATTGCGGATGCACCCCTTGATGCAGTGCCATAGTACTTGATAGAGTCAGAGTGCCCGATCTTTCGGTGAGATGATAACTTTCGATTTTTCGTGGAGGTGACTCGCGATCCGACTACAAACGAACAGGTTGTGTGCGCCTTAGCAATCGTTGAACCAACTCCAAAGGTTATTGACCTTGCTGGGTAGCACGATCAACCTGAACACGAGGTTCAATCCCTACGAGCAATCGAAGAACTAGCAAGAATAAGAGGTAGGCAACAATGAATCATTAAAACGAACTGATTCAACTCAATGGTGGGGTTCTCAAAGGCTGTCTTGCAGGTGGTCGTCTAACACATCTGAAGAGCAGAGTTTGCGCGATGGCTAAACTAACACAAAGAAAAACCCACCTTACAAGGGGAACTCAAACTCGACTAAATAGATGGAGGGGGAGGCCATTTCGGCTAGCACTATGGAAGGGCGAAATCTCCTCTCAACCTTTCATAATCTATCTAAAATTAGATTTTATTACATGGGCCCAACCCAAATGATGGGTGGCGCAGCACCCCTTTTATTTGTTGCCATCTTCTTGACCTTTATTCTTTAGGAGAATTACATAGTTCAGTTCACGTGCACGAGATTGAGTCATTAGTCCTTGTATCATTTCTGGAGGTGTGGTAGCAACAGGCAATGTGGTTGGAACTGAAGAAGTGGTGTCCTCATCAGTACTCCTGGGGTCGGCTGTTCTGTACGCGACGTACTATGACAGGATCGCCGACGGGTCGATCCTCACCGAATGTCCACTGCTTGTACAACTTTGGGCATACGAGAGTTTCCAGATCGGGCGGCCTGACATCCACATGCGGCCTCTTGTACATGCTGGCGACGATGACGTTGACGCACCGACTATGGGCACCATCTGGTGCCATCGACGGGTAAGATATTGCAATCATGATTGTCAAACTTCGCTTTAACATTTTTCAGTACTAATGGTATTATTCTGTGTTGATTTTTCTGTCGTCACTGCAGCCTATGTGGGCACAAAGGACGGTGTGGCTGGGCTACCCGCAGTTCGTCGCTGCCTTCGACCACCTCATCGACGACCACGTACGCTGGACGCCGTACACGGAGGTATAGGTGCACCTACGTGTGATGGCTGGGTTGTCCACCCTATGTACATGCGGCGTACTAGCGTGCACGCCGGTTCATCCTATTCGACATCCAGGTCGAGGGCTACTGTAACATCCCAAAATTTTCATGTAATATTATTTAATTGTTATTTATGTGATCTGTGATTTTTCTGGAGTTATTGGATTTTTTCTAGAATTTAATTGAATTAATTTAAAATTATGTATATTGACCTTTTGTGAAAATTAATTAAATTTAGACAAGTTTAATATAAAGTTTTGCTAAAACTTTTTTATTTGATCTCAAAATGTCTCAAAGTATTTTTGAGAATTTTCTTGGATTTTTCTTGGTATATTTATTGCCTAAAGCTAATTAAATGAATTTCTATAAATATTTTAAAGAGCAAAATACGGGGAAAATAGATGTAATAGTATTGGGCCGGAACCCAATACTGTTTTCGCAAGGCCCATCATTGTGCGGCCCAGTCCTTTCGCACCGTCGCCCCATTTTCTAGAGGCATGGATGCTCACCATCGGATCAAGGATTGGTGGCTGAGATTTGATGTCAAAGATCTGTAAACCCTAGCGCCATAGACCGTAGGATCAAGATCAAGCAGTGCCAGTTAAGTCAGTGCGATTAGGGTAAGCGAAGATCTCATCCGTTGTTTTGGAAATGGACAGATCCGATCGTGCTGCGTCAGGTCGCATCTTGGCCGTTAGTTGGCGATCAGATGGTGTGTGGTTGTCGTCTTTGATCAGGACTCAGAGTCCGCCGCCAGCACGCCTTCGTCGCCGTGTAACCTTGGCGTCCGTGTAGGGGTCGAATCCCAGCGCTATAAGTACCACGCGTGCTAGCCCGAGGTTCCCTTTTTGAACGCCGCATCTGCTGGTCCAAGAATCGTCGCCGAAGTCGCTGTCTTCTTCGATCGGGAGCTCGCCGTTGTTCCTTATTGTGCCTCCGTCGGGTTCGCCGTGTTTTCGTAGCCGTCCGGTGTTCGTTCGCTGCCGTTGAGGGTAGATATGGAATCCCCGCATCGAGACACATCGGTTCCGGGTGTTTGCGTCGCCGTTTGGTCGCCAAAGCGCCGTTGGGCTCACCTTCGTCTTGGCCTCCGGCGACCGCGCCGCCAAGCTCGTCGTCGGACCTCGCGATCATTTGTAGCTGTTGAATCTCAGATCGAGCGCATCAGATCTCGCCGCTTGGAGTGCGTGTCGGTAAGCCACGTCGTCGCTAGCTTGATCCGTCGGATCGGTGGCGGAGGGCCCAAATCGCACCATTGGTCGCGCCAATCAGACGATGCCGCGTGGCGCACGGAGCCCAAGCGCCGTGGACCGAGTCCATGGTGATCCAACGTGATTCTGTGGACTCAGTCCATGGACCGAGGCCACGTGGCAGCATCTGGTTCGCTAGGTCAAGGGCTGACGTTATGCTTGCGCAATAAAAGCCTTTTTCAATATAAAGATAATTCGGTTTATTTCGAATTTCCTAATTTCTGTATTTTCAGTATTTATTCAAACTTTAAAAGGCTATAACTTTTGTATTTTAACTCGGATTGGAGTGATTCAAATTTCTAAAAATTTTTAAAATTGAGATCTATTTAATGGTGAATTTTATTTGATTTTTTGAGTTCATTTGCTCTCTGTTTTGGTATTTATTTGTTTTTCTCCTTCGGTACGCGTAGACGTTGAATTGTGCAACGCTTCGGAGGAAGATCCGTCGATCCAAGTTCAATTTCCAGAACAAGACCAGAACCTATTCCAAGGCAGGTTTTGCTTTGATCATGTTGAACCCATGTTTATACAAATGCTATATTGTTTTACTTTATTGCATATTATTTCAAGTATACAACTGTTTCAATTTAAATTGGGACTTAGCTATTATACCAATTTGATCTATATACCCTACCTTGTCGTTTGTATGCCGTGATCTATTGTCATCCTAGATTGGTTCACTATAGTTGGTTCGTAATGATAATCAACCTGGGATGGTTAGACCGTACTAGTTGCTTAGCCATGCTACGTCATCACATGTACTTGAATCAGTGATAATTAATCTTGATTAATTGAATATGGAACATTGTGATGAACTTGTGTGTCATGTGAGATCACACGATGAGATTCAGTTGTTGTGGCGAGTCATGTCACGCAACGATGTTGAATTGTTGATAGCACGTGGTGCTTGATAATCAACTTGGGCGATAATCACTTAGATTGGGGCAAGTGACAAGGGGCGAGTATGCCAAGGTGGGCCCGATGGGCAGAGGGTATGTGGATGTCTTGCCCTGATCACTCTAAGGACTTAACCTTGCAAGCCTTTGACCTGAGTCAATCATGCAACCACATGTTTGGTATGGGACAGCCTAGCTGATTAATTTGCAATGTCTTAACTTTGGTACTATCTTGGTCGGTGTGAGTTCCCGAGTTATGGAGTAATTCACATGGCGCAAGAGGGGGGCCCTGGATGTGGCAGCCAGTCCCACCAGTGTTGAAACCTTAGCGGGTGGTACCAGGTTAAGCCAGAGCATTGTAAAGGCTTTGTCATGATCTCTCCGCCGACACAACAAAGGAAGTGTGTTAATTGCATGGCACGAAGAGATGATCATGTCGTGTGGGTAAAGTGCATAACCTCTGCAGAGTGTAAAATTATTCGAATAGCCGTGCTCGCGGTATTGAGCAAAGCTCGGGAAGTACAGCTAAGAGTTAGTTTAATTAAATGGAAAACTTGGTTGGGATGGCGGGATTGCCATATGGAAGGTTGGAACTTGACTTAGGATTGGAAAACTTGGTTTACTTGAGAAATGCTGAATCTATCTGTTATTGATATGTGTTTTACAGTCTTTACAATCTATTATTTGTATTTGTTCATAAATGCTGCTTTGTTGCAAAATAGCCATGATAGCCTATCCTTTGGAATAAGCCTTGCATATAGCTATGTTGGAATTGCATTTTGTGCACAACTTGTTGAGTGCTTTATGTACTCACCCTTGCCAACAACAACATCACCAGTTGAGGAGTCTGCATCAATTCTGGAGGAGAAGTACCAGGAAGAGACGAATGTTTAGGGCGCAAGCCTTGTCAGTTGCCTGTGGTATACTGAGGGGTTGTCTACGTTTTCATTCCGCTGCAGTTTAACATGTTATTCAGCCTTGCGAGACATAGTCATGTAAGTTGACCATAGGGTCATTCCACTAGTAGTATATGATATATGATGTCTTTCATGATGTTTCCGCTGTGTATGATTGTGATATTCACCAATGTTGAGCCTTTGTGCACTAGCGTGATCCTAGACTAGTGCGGTATACACAGAGGGTCTGGATTTGCTATTCGGGTCCTGACAGCTACAATGTCCATTGAGTGATGAGGCAGTTCGGTCTACGATAGGAGTTCTCGGTCCAAATCGGCCATCAAGTCCCACATGGTGCCCACGCATAAGTTCTCCGCATCGATGTTCTCTAATCATTATCGTGTAATGCTATCTAATAATGTTACATTTACTACTTATCCACAGGTAGACTAGGAAGGGTGTGCATGGGGCCACCCCATGGCATATACGTATGGCGCCATGGGTTGAGGACTGGGAAGGAGCCCTGGAGGACGTCCATGCTGAGGATGAGTCGTACGACCCGCAGACATACCAGGGTACCGACAGTGGTACAGGTCCCGTACCCGTCTGCGTTTGGTACGTGTCGACCCCGATCCTCCTAGACACATCCCCAGGGTGAGGGACACGTATCCCGCCCATACGGATTCGGCTCTGCACAATGTGGTATGTTTTGTCCAATCTACGATATATTTTCATTTTGTATTTTTCAGACTAATGTGCTAGGCTAATTCGTAATGTATTTTCTAGACTGAAGTGTTATGCCAGTACTACGAGGAGTCAGGGAGCTTATTTTCTCGTCTTAACCGCGGGGTTGAGGTGACGAGAGAGGAGGTGTCCTCTTTCATCGCAAGGTTTAGGGACAGCTCGAGACGCGTCCTCGAGTTGGCGGGATGCCGCGCGCCTCCCGATGTGGCTCCTGGCATACCGCTTAGTAGAGGGAGGCGTGCTACAGGTACATCTTTACATGCTACAGCCTCCCGTGTCATCGTCATGCTGACCCCTACGAGAGGGCGAGCTGCTGGACACGCTAGTCTAGCCCCTCACATCGGAGGTGAGTACTTAATCGCACTTTGTATGTTCTGCATTATTTTTTTGAATGCTATCAACAATCTTCATTTTTTACAGGCTCATAGGCACGGTGGTTCTCCTCTACATCTTCACCTGCACCTGACGACTACGAGGGGTAGTTCGATGAGCCAGCCTACACAGAGTACGACCTCGATGATGGTGGTGTGTCGAGGTACTTCGCTGATGTGGATGAGCCTGGACCATCGCAGTTGCAGGGAGCACCACCACCAACGCAGCCTGCTCAGCCGGAGTACGCCACACCTCCAGCTAGACCATAGAGGGACCATCGCGCGTCGACGCAACTCACGTACTCGCAGGGGCATCTTCGCAGGAGGCCTGCCCAGCAGCGAGGAGCTGCCCCGAAACAGGGCCGACAGTAGTTCATTGTGTTTTGGGTTGTTCTAACTTTTTGTATTATGTATGTAGTTAACTTGTTCCGGATATGTTGTACTACATATGGTTTTTATGATAGTGAAGTATTATATTTGGTTATGCAATACTGTTATTCTTTGTTACAGTACGACCTGCTTTCAAACACAAATAGTCAATTAGTTAAAAATGTTTATAACATGATGTACTAATACCGAAAAAATGGTTAACACATCCTATACGGTGCTGTCGCAAACTTACAAAGAAAACTGGATCGCAATCGTGTAAAGTGAATGGTCACTTAAGCCTTTTCGGTACCTCGTAAAATAACATGTTTAGAAGAGAAATTATGGAGGAATAGCCCCGAAACAAGATATGATACACGTACTACCATAATACACAAAAGGATCCTATTTAAAACATGCTATGCAGCTCAATCCTGCCAAAGCAAACACCCTAAACGATCACTACAGGCGCAGATTCTAAACCACAAACATTATTTGGAGATGACTGTTGTGCAACAGTTTTTTCAGGGCAAATAGCCTACTCACGGGCGTGCATTCTTGTCAGGCCGATTAGACAAGTCACATGTAGCGACACTCTATCACCTTTTCAAGTTATAAGTTGCGACACTCTGCCCAATGCTTTAAACTTTTTCAAGTCGATTTGACAACACTTTACTTGTAGCTTTGTCAGACCGATTTGACCACACACTGTCATTAATGGGTACACTCATTACACACGAACTGCACACTGCACATTCCGAAGTGACCACTCACTGTCTACTTTTAACCCTTTCAATCTTACCTTACAATACTTAGTCCATATACCACCCCTTTGAGTCTATAAAAGGCCAAACCGTAGACACACATCCACAGCTCCCACTCACACTTCTTCACCATGGCTGGATCCTCTAGCAGAACATTTTTGTGGACACCTGATATGAGCAGCGTAGCTCTTAATTACACGTTGAAGGTTACGCGTGGTGGGCAGGATGATCCATTCAAGGAGGAGAACCTAAGTAAAGTAGTGTCCAAATTGCAAGAGTGGCGTCTGACATTATGGAGTCATAATGTGACAACCTCTCACCTGAACCTTGTGACCTCCCACGACATCAAGGCGCACTTGCAATGGTAACGCCAAAGGTATTTCAGGGTATGCGAATTAGCTGACCACCCTTCTGCTACAGGTTTCTCTAGAAGATCTTACATGGTACTGATGCTGCCTGATCGGTATGCAGAGCATATTAAGGTTAGTTATTTTATATTTGTTCACCCTACTAATCTTTTTACCATTATACATAAGTTCACTACTTCGTATGCTCGTCTTGTGTGTTAGTCATTCCCCGAGGATGAAGAGTTGCTGAACAAAGATATCTCGGAATTCTTAGCGGTGTATATGCTCTTTGCGGGAGTGTGATGCCTGGTTCACACAGAAGACACAGAAGAGGATCTAACTGGAGGGGTAGAGGTCGACACAGTACTGTTGCAGCAAGTTCAAGAGGACGTTCAACCACCACCGGAGGGGGGCTTGCTCCTAACTATGCAAATGACGATGACGATGACGATTTCGTATCACCTAGACCTCGACGTTCAAACACTACCATAGCAGGCCGTTCAGGCACTACTATAGCAGGCCGTTCAAGAAACAATGCAAGAGGACGTTCAACCAGCATTAGAGGCGGGCTAGCTCCTAACCATACAAATGACGATGATGATGACGATTTCATGACACCTAGGCCAAGAAACTTGCGTCCTCGGAGTCCTCCTAATTCTGACGATGATATTACATTCTGCCCTATCAGCGATCCAAGCGTAATACCCCGCTAGCCACTAATATATAACTTTACTTTTTTTGACCCTTCCCTATCCCGACTATCTCCACAACCATGGCCATAGAATGTATGGTTTTGTGACTTATATTGTACCCCAGTTTTATGAATTCGCTAAGGCATGTATGTACCTATGTTGTATCCTAGTTTTATGAATTCCTTAAGGTATGTACCTATGTTGTATCCCAGTTTGTGACTTAGCTCTGCACTTTGAAATATCAATGTCGGGTTTTATTCAATAGTTTACTATGATTTATCGTACACCGAAAGAGAATGACAAACAACGAAATTTGATTTTTTTTCCCGAAAATAGTTAACTGACAAATAATTTTTTAAAACACTACATTAATTGTCACCGATAAATATTAATTTTTTTGAATTTATTGACCCTACTTTGAACTATACAATTCTAGCAACCGTCAAAATAACGATGACTTTTAATAATTAATGCTCACAGCTTACAGTGAATTTTTCAATAAAATTACTTCCAAATATTTCCTCATAAATTAAAATTCCTCTCAGAAAATGTTTCATGAAATTATAAAATTTTCGATGGCTTTTTTTGGAGCGCATGGTTTTTTTAAAAAAATACTGGCTTCAGTCGCCCTTTGGTTGGGCAACAGAGGGCTGAGGAAGATCGATTTACTCTTTGGCCCGTGCATCCCTCTGTCGCCCAATCAAAGATCGATTTACTCTCTGTTGCCGAATGGTAGGGCGATAGAAGGAGGGGAACGCTTAGTCGTCGAACCATTCATCGGTTTATTCTCTGTCGCCAAATGGTCGGGCGACAGAAGGAGAGGCATGGTAAGTCACATTTTCAAAGGGCGACAGAGGTACATTTTTGCAGTTTTTTTCAACCGAGATACATTTTTGCAATTTGAATAAAAAAATGTATTATTAAAAAATATCTAAAACTCACCGCTAGTAATCATTGGGTAACAATGTTCTTATGGAAATGTAACACCCTCAAAATTCACATATTTTTTGGTTTAATTAATATTTATAATTTTCTTCTAATTTCGCTGATTTTTATGTATTTTATAAAACCTTTTTGCCATTTTTGGTTTTACAAAAAGAATTTTTTTAGAAAATTTAAAAGCTAAACAAATCCGAAAATAATTTTATTGGGTTCCAAATATTCTAAAGTATTGTTGAGATTTTTTCTAGAATTTTTGAACCTATTTTACTATTTTATCCGAGTCAATATCTTTCTTAGCATTAAATAACTCGAAAAAAAAGACCCTCCCTTGACAGTGGGACCAGCTTTTCTTCTAGCTGCAACCAAAGTCCAGAACGTTTAGAGAGAGCTCGTTCTTTCTTGCCTTTATTAAAGCCGGCTTTTGAGCTTCCAAATCTACGTAATTTTAGCACCGAAACATCTCAAATAATTATGCAATCAAATCCTTCGCCGAGGGGTCCGCATCCCCTGGTTTCTGCAGCCTGGAAACTTGGAAACTTGAAGAAAGCTAGGAAAAGGGTGGTATAATAAAAGCTTAAAAGTACACATGATTGCTGCAATAGTACTGTAGATTTGTCAAAAGGGCTTTAAAGTAACGGATTTCTTAGGCCACCCAAAATTCATTATCTATCCGTCACTTTTCTAACTTTTGTATTTTTGTCGCGATTTATATGCTCGGACGAATTCGTTTTTCTCCTCTTTGGCGGCAGCCTCCTCTAGCAGCACTGAGTTAAGTTTAGGATTTACAGATGGAAACGTGGATAACATTTTAATTACAAATATTGACAGGAGACAAATTGTATAAGACTAGTGATGTAATACACAGAACTAACAGCAGGCAATCCAACATTTTTCTTCAAAATATACACAAGAGCAGAACAATAACAAAGTCAATAGATCGCGTGAATGACTTGTAATAGGGTAAGGTTCCAAAAACCGGAGAGATTTTGGAAATATCGGCCGAGATCACGGATTCCGGCTGGGGACGAGATCCAAAATCCCGGGAGGATAAAAAAAATTAATTGCTACAGTAATCTCAGAACAATCTCGAAGCGATTTCGCCAAATCTAAGGTAATTTGACTTTTTAACTGGATTTCACCCGACAACCCTTAAGAAAGTCATCTTCCATGAAAATACGTTGAAAACCGAATTTTTGAGACGTTTTAAAATTTTGTTAGAAACACTGATAGATTTTTATAAAATTGTACAAGCTTTATCATGTTCTAAAAAGTTTATGGTACTATCCTTAGAAGTGTAGGATCATACAGAATTTTTTTCAAAATAATTGAACTTCGTTTGTTATTTTTAACAAATCAAAAATAGAATGAACATAACTGAGACAGTAACCTTGTCAGAATTTTATAAATTTATTCGAGTATGATCATGATCCAAAATTTTTTGGAAAGAGTAATCATTGCCTAATAATTCTTCTCTAAAATGGTAAAAAAATTAAACTTTATTTGTTTGCTCAATGAAATATATAGATGCATTTAACTTCATTTGTTATTTTTCAAAAATAAAAAACACAAGGAACACAAATGGTATAATACCATTGTAATAATTTCATAAATTTACTGTTGTGTGATCATGATACAAAATTTTTACAAGAGCTTACGAATTGCCTCAACTAAAAGTTTCAAAAATTCTAACCCTTTTTTTGTTGCTCAAGAAAATCTATGTATGATCATTAGGCTTTTATCAGGATGTAGCACTGTCAGAATTTTTGAAACTTATTAAAACTTGATTATCATCTGAAATTTTACATTAACATTTATGACACATCGGGACCATCCACAAAAATTTTCAAAATTTTCTAACATGGTTTGGATAATTTTTCATTTGGTTGAAGTTTGCCGGTAAGGCTTTTATGAGGACAATAGCACTATCAAAATTTTAAAAAATCCTTCTTGATCATCATCTGAAAATTTTATGGGAACATTATTGATAGAACATAACCATGAAAAAAAAATTCTAACGTGATTTTTTCTATTTTTTTATTCGGTTCAAATTTGTCGGTCAGCGTTTTATCAGGACAGTAGCACTCTCTGAATTTTTAAAAATTCCTTAGGCTTGATAATATTTTGAATTTTCATAGAAAAATTACTAATGTGTTAGGACCATCCAAAAAAAATTCAATATTTTTTGATGTCGTTTGAATCATTTTTCGCTCGGTTCAATTTTACCAAAATCTTGCTGAGATTTCGGCAATTCCAGGTGAAATCTTGGTGCAAAAAAAACCAGATTTGAATTTTTGTTTTTGTATTTCATCTAGAATTTGTCCGAAATTCTGAGATCTCGACGAAATTTCAGATTCCAGCCACCTCCGAGATTTCAACTGAAAATGAGATTTGAAACCTTGTAATAGGGTTTGATGATGATTAGGAAGCAGTGCAATGCAGAAGTAGTCATGGAAGTACTTGATGTGAGGAAGAAGCCGAGCAGATGTGCTGCTCGAAAACCTTATTACTGTCCCCTGTAGATACTCTTTGTGGTAATGGTTAACAGGTACCGTTTTCCTTCCTTCCTGGTGTACGCCAAGAAGAAAGATCGACCTGGTACAATAGCCCAGCCCAACAACATAGTAATTTGGAAAGGAAAACGAGGTCTGAAAGGAATGGAAGAGTTCGGTGTGTTTAGCCTGGACGTTCGATGTGGATATCCTTAGCTATGTTGCTCTATATAGTATTTTCAATTCATCAAGTAACTTAGAACAGCATGAGCTAACTAAAAGAGGCGATGAGCAAGAGAAACTTAATGAACAAGTGAATATCCTCCTTAATGAATTTTTTTTAAGTTTAATGGGAGTTTTATAGTACCTAATAGTGGGTCATTGGTTGTTAGGTTTGAAGGACTTCTCATGGGTAGATCGAGAATACAAATGCTTCTACTTGTGTTTGATGCTCCCAAATATAGCATGAAACCATGGGAGGTGTGGAAGGCAAAAGCGTATGAGAGGAACACTATATGATGCAGTTACTGTCCAAGAAGTTCACAACGATATTTGCAGCAACTCAGAATAATCCAGCATGCACAATGCGATTTGGAGCTTTCTATACAAAGTTATGGGAAGTTGATTGAAGGCTGCACAGGCTGTTAGGGCGTGGTGCAAGGATTGCTAAACAAGGGGAGTCCATGGCTTGTGGGGGCACCTATGGGTGACCTCCAGCTATCCTATTATTTTGCATGAAGCAACACTTGCAATTTAAATACAATAAATAGATGCAAAGAATACATAAAATAAATAATGATAATAAGTACTGAGAGCTTTCACAAAGTTGCACATAGTCTAAACCAATTCTTTCAAATAGCTACCTTTCCAGTTTTGGTTTTATAAAATCTACCCCCTCGTGTGAAATCTTTGAGCAAGTCTATGACCGCAGACACAATTATTCAAATTGTTTTAAACTCTACAGAGATTGTACAGGTTTACCCATAAGCTATGAAAAACTAATAATGTTAATGTCGACTTTTGTAGTCGGCAATAAATTTATGGGGTAGGCGCTGGATCTCAAACCCGATGGTCACACAAGACAAGGGATTATACAGGTTCGGGCTCTCGCGGAGGAGATAATACCCTAATCCTGTGTGCTGGAATTATGCTGATCTCAGGAATTTGGGGTTGCTCAAAGCGCGATATGCTCTGGGCGATATGAGGTGTGCTACGCTCTATGGCTTGGTTGCTCTAGGCTTGGATGGTCCGATCTTCATGTTGTTGCCCGCCCTCTCCCTTATATAGCGGGGGTGGAGCGGCTTACAGAGTTCTGATCGGTTTGGAGATTCTGATTGGTTACAAGATTCTAGTCGGTTAATAGGATAAAGTTTACATCTTTATCTACCCTATTAACGACTCGGATTACAACCATATCTATCATATCTAAATATATGCTCAACTTCCTTTAGAACGTATCTCCTTGCGCACGGTAGTGGGGCCTGACGTAGGGAATATCTTCTAGGCCTATCTCTCGGACGTATTTGGGGCTGATCGCAAGGATACCTGTAATCTCATATTCCACAGTCAACCATTACACACTTCCTTTAGCGTGCGACAAAGAAGATCATAATAAAAGCCTTTCCAAAACATCATCATACTAATTGGCCCTCCCAGCACTACAACAAAAGACTCATGTAGAGGCACTTTTCTATAGACATTTTTTATTTGCCTCTGCATATTGCCATAACATATTGTAAAGACACTTTTTGCGGTAGTTTTAGAAGGTGCTTTAAATATAGAGACACTATTTTGAGACAGTTTGGATAAAGAACATTGAATGTGGACGATAGAGGAATTTTTGAGGCGTTTTTAAATTGTCAAACAAAAATTATATAGAGACATTTTTTTAAGACACTTCTTTAAATGACCTTATGATGTAGAGACATTATTTGAGGTATTTTTTATTATCTGGAGACATTTTTTTAGATGTTTAAGACATGTTGTATACTACTTATAAGAATTACAATATGAGTATAAGAAAGTTATGATGTTAGGATGAGATGTTTAGTTTGGCTACATGTTTATCGACAATGCCTCTAGTACGAGGATTGGTTCCAATCTATTTTAGAATATATTTTTTCCGTCTCTAAAGGGTGCCAGGGACACAATATTGTGCCTTTACAAAATGTCTTACATAGAATGTAAAGACATTTTAGTATGTATTTCTTCGGCCGTAGCGATACTACGGTGGTGTTTGGGACAGCTCCAGCTCCACCAAAATCCATGAAGTTGGTGGAGCAGGGTATTTCTAGTTCCAGAAATTTATGGAGCTGAAGCTGTGAGTACATTAAGAGTGTTTATGTAGATCATCTTGTTTACATTTTAGACTAAAAATATAAACTTAATTCACTTTATTTTAGCCTACAAACTCCAACTCTGAGGTGGAGCTGGGATCTGGAGCTCTACCAAACAGGGCCTACATATAGAGGCACTATTGTGGCATTTCGAAATATGCCTCTAAAATCATATAGAGATGAAAATATACCTCTACTGTACAATAAAAACATCTCTACAAGATATTTCTCATGTAGTGCGGTGAGCTTTGAACGGGTAATCTAACCTCCACAAAGGAAGCTAGCCCGAAGCGCACCGTTGGATTTGAGAAGGGGATCCATCCATGGTGTAGCCTAACATGTGAGATTACATCCTCCACCCTAGCACATAGCCTAGCCTATCTCCTGAGGTAGTCAATGATGAGACTTCATAAATTACTAAGCTAGGCCTATCCCATTCTAGGCATGTGGTTATATGATGTGGCTTAGTCCAATGACACACAAAGTTAAGTCCTTAATTAACCAGGGAAACACTGCCAATGCACTAATCCTACACACAAATTCACATAGAATTATTTGAACCCTCGCACAGTCCACTGCACACAGCTTATCACATAGTCTTGTCACTTGCCCAGTCTAAATCATTTCCCACCCATGTTGGTTAGAGTGCAATACATGCCATCATCATGTGACAACACATAACACACCTATTTTCACAAAGATATTCCATAATAGTTTAGTCATGTATAAATTTGTATTTTATAATGATATCAACAACCCATTGCATTGCTAAGCATACTACTCATGTCTAAACTAATCCATTTGGTTCTACATTACTGCTCAACTAATAATTAACCAACCTTTGGTGACAAATGATCATAGTATACAAATGATAAGGTAGGCATATCTCAAATAGGTGGCATACCTAATCTCGAAATAATAAAAACATTAGATACATTGAATTAGCATGCAATAATTTGAAACAAAATAAGTTTTGTAAAAGCTAAGTGAAATATGGTCAAAGCACAACAAGCCTTGCTCTTGGTATGTTGCTATTCATTTATCTTTTTCTTTAGTCTTCAACTTCCTTGACCTTCAGCTACTTTGAATGACTTCCGAACATCTACATCTAATGAGAGATTAAATGAAAATACAAAAAAAAATTAAAAATAAATTCAAATAAACTCCATATCTAGAGTAGATGGTAGTAGAAGATAGGACTCAATTTTAGATGAATTTAGAAACTTGAATGTGATAGGGGGTAGCCCGATCTTGCGATGACGAATATGATAACTCGGACCCATGAACTCTGACGAATAATGGCGCCAACCACCATCTCAATACGGTAACCTGCGACACATGAATTCGCCTAAGAACACGCTTCGATCCTCGCCTACTTGACCACATGAAAGTAGACGCACGTTTCCTTGCAATCACCCCGAAGAAGTTGCAAGAACAACGGTAATAATTTCAGATTGAAACTCCCTATTTTAATGGGGGTATTGGAGCACAAGCCATAGAATCAAGAGTATATCTTTAATCTGAAAATTTGTGGTTCTCTTTACAATGGAGGGAGTACACATATATATACAGATGAGAGGGGGCAAGAATAGTATGCGGCATGAACAGTACTTGGATATGAATAGTTATTCGGACATGAACAGTACTCAGACAAAAGTTGCCATATGAAGCACTCTCTTCTTTCTATGTCATGGTGATCAACTTCCTTTCTTGGAGATTGCTGAAATCCCTTCTTGCCAAGACATGGTGATCTCTTTCCTTTGTTGAAGATTGCCCATATCTCTTGCCTTGTCATAGTGATCTCTTTCCTTACTTCAAGATTACTAATATCTCTCTTTCCTTTTCTTCTTTTCCTTCCTTCTTTCTTGCTTTATTCCTTTCTTCTCTGATGGTATATATGAAAGGATATGGAGCACATGAACCGTGCATGTGAATAGTGTCTCCATGTGGGTCCTGTCCACCCTCACCTCCCTCTGGGGTCCACCATAATACATTCATGCAATTTGGCTCTCATATTGATTTTTGTGCAATCTTCATACCTAATAACAAGCAAGCACCCTCTATTAGGTAGTATAAAATTCTCATAGAAATATAACAATGATTTCTTAAGGAAATGATTCACATGTTGATATTTGATGCGGGTTAGTAATTCTTTCCAATTAATTAAAATATTAAACCAGAAAGTACTGAACATGTGCATATCCGCATCAGAATGTGTTCAATTGTAGGTTGTACGAAGGAGAACATGCTTTCGAAAATTTGGTTAGAAAGGAAAATGCTAATAATTGAGAGAGAAAGGAGAATATTCTAGGTAATATTTCTTTGAGTTTATTTAATTAAAAAGAACAAAGGATGATGCGTGGACCCTCGATCTATGGACCTGGTCCACAGAGAAGGAAAATTTTCCATGGTGAACCGGGCTCATGGAACAGCGGCACTAACAGTATGGTTGGCATGTCGACCTCACGGCTCATGGTGAACTAGGTTCACTGATTTGATCTAGGGTTAGAGTGAGGTGGTAGCTTGCGTGGCACACATGTGGCACTAAGGTGGCGACCACATCAGCGACACGTCAACAGTGGCACATGAGGATCAAGGGCTAACAGCATCGGTGGGGCTCCAGTAGACAGCGTTGACGCTAGCACGTGTGGATTTCGGCAGGGCGAAGGTGAAATGCAGAGAGGATGATGAGACGAGTACAATAACATGAATGAATATCATCGGTGAGGACCACGGTGGGTGACGGTAACAACGAAGGTTCTAGCACGATGGGGCTCATAGTGGAGATAGTGGATCAACAGGTTTTCATTGGCAAAAAGGCGAGAACAAAGTAGAACGTGACGAGGTGAAGCCAGATCGATGGGGGATGGCAGAGGAAGCTCGCTAGTGGTGACATAATCAAGCGGTGAAGACCCTCAACTAGAGTTGATGAAGATGCACCCTACCACCACGATTGTTGTGGCTCTACTTCAATTGAGCGGCCGAGAATGAAGGCGATAGCCAGGAACATGGCATGATGAGGTTCGATATGAAAGATACGTTGCGATGCGGGGGAAAATGAGCTCTTCCTTCTGCTCCTATGGCAGCGATAGCTCGGCTTGACGAAGACAATGGATCAGGAGCACGGATGGATGATCCAAGATGTAGGCGACAAGACACAGCTGCGGGTTGAAGGATTCAGCCTCATAAGCAGCGAGGCACAAGCGGCGCTGGACTGGGAGAAGATGACTTGGGTAGGGGTGCATGGTGAGGTATCGTGCAATAGCGCTAGGGCTTCGAGGGTGGTGGGACTTAAGGATGTGGGAGCGTGGGTCAAGGAGGCCTTATATAGACTGTTAGGGTGCCGTGGAGGCGGAGTTTTTGGTGCACACGCCAAGGTAGGCGGCGGCAACCATGTTCGGGATGGACTAGTGAAGAAGATGAGCAAGGTGCCTAACATGTAGGCTCCATCGGTCAACAACATAGTGTGGGTGGTAGCTAGAGTCAAGCTGGGCTGAGAGTAAGCGGGCCAGTGCAATAGTGGAGTTGGGCTTCGACTCGGAGGCAAGGAGCACGACGGCTAGAGGGCTGGGCTGGGGAGAGCAAACTAGGTTCGCCCTGATAGAGAGAGATGGAATAGTGGGACCGAGAGGAGAGGAGATGAGTCGGCAAAGGATTTCGGCTGATAGGAAAGATTGGAAAAATAAATTGATTTCTGAATTTTAGAAAAAAAAATTAATCAAACTAAGCTCAAAATAAAAAGCAAATGGACACTGAAAATTCCAATAAAATAAAGAAAAATACTTTGCAATAAAGGAACCCAAATAAAACTAGTTTTGATTTAATTGAAGTTTAGATTATCCATATTAAATCATTTTAACTTTGTAAATTCCTGGTTAAGCTTCATTAATGCAAGGAAAATTGGTGCAAGTTTTTGGGAACCTAGTCTACTCAAAAGATTTTTGAAAACTTAAAAATTGGATGTTATAGTCATCTAGTGTGCGACATATTTAAGATAAAATGGAATTTCTACGCAACACTCAACAATTGTTTTATGATTTTAGTCAAATTTCTGAATTTGAATCAATGTCACAATTCGTACACCGGTTATGCTTTGTTGCCTTCTTCTTTGTGACCGGCTAGGCCTAGCCTGTGGGCAAGCGCCGCTGCCACCACCAACAAAGACACGCTGTCGTCTCCGCCATATGCCTTCTTTCTTTTTCTAATATTGTAATATCACAAAAAAATAAAGAATAAAGGGGAAAACCCCATGTGGGCTAGGCTGTCAGCTTGCTGGCCGAGTTGGCCACCCTAACCTCTCCTAACCCTAGCTTCCCCCAATTCCTCCCAGCTGCAACCTCCTACCCCCCTTTCCCTGTGCTCAGTCACCTCCCCTTCCTCTCCCCAATTGCAGCCACAAGCATCCCATCCTTCCCAACCCTAGCCACCCCTCCCCTATGCTGCCACGCTGGCCACCCTTCTCGAGCCACAGGCGCTGTTGCTCCCGGTGGTGGTGAAGGTCTTGGAGGAACTAGGGCAGAAGTTGTGGGACGCGTGGATGAGTGAAGAATGCGTGATTTGAGGGGAATCGCTGTCACCACCACTTCATTGAGTCTTTGGGTGTAGGTATAACCCTTAGGCTGATTTTGAGTGGTGTTGGTGCTATGATTGGGTGCTGTTGATGGTTTCATCGGTAGATGTGACTTGTAGTGTTCACCGGTTTGATTTTGGGTAGGTTCAGTTTTTGAGCAGCATTGGATTTGATCTGCAGGTTGAGTTTTGGGGCACTTTGTTCATTTTCAGAGGCCACGAGAGTTATGAAAAACATATATTATTGTCTAAAGTTTTGTTAAAGTACAAGAACGTTAAATTTGGTTTAACGGTTTAAAATTTATGACCTGTTGAAGTGCGCTGTCCAGAATATGGTCACTACTGGAAGTAGTCTCTGTCATCTGAAGATTAGGGCTTTTTATTGGTCGAATTAAATTATCTCCATAACTAGAGAAAATTAGATAATTTTCTGTAGATTTCATAAATCACATGGTTTGCTATATTTAGAGTTGTATAAAAATAGTTACGAAATTGTGAAGTCTGCTGTCCAGTGAGTTGACAGATCGGTCTTCGGAGTTGAAATCGAGAGGTTAGATGAATTAATTGAAAAACATGGATACCTAGAAAATTTTAGGAAATCTCCTGTATTTTTCTTAAATTATGTGATTTTCTGTATTTGGGCTCTTGAATTAGAAATTATAGTCGTCTGACCATCGGGATAGAAAATGGGTTGAACTGTCCGACGAGTGAGAAGGTTAAAAATCGGTGTTGTACATAGGTGCGACGTTGTTAAGTTTGATGCTTGTAATGTGATTGCATGATTTTGAGATGGATGTATCTATTGCGGTAGGTGTGACTTCAGGAGTGGTTTCAACCTCACGCCACTCGACTCCCTGTGGGTAAAGATGCAAGTGCATGGTAGAATGATGTTTATGTTGAGATGAATTATCGTTTAAAATTGATAGGTGTTACCTTGGTGTCCTATATGATTATAGTGAATCATTGCATTTGTTTATGGTTGAAATCTTGGTAATGATGATGAAAGATGGATAATGAATTCTATAACTTGTATTCGTATCATGAAAAGTGCATATGAGCTAGGTCGGTGAGAAAGTCATATGACTAATCCGGAGTGCTCTTGAGTAAGACCTACTCGTAGGCCATCTACGGGATGGATGGGAGTAAGACATACTTATAGGCCCCTCCACGGGATGGAAGGGAATGAGAGTGTGACACCGACGGTTGTGCACTCAGCTATACCGGTATAAATTATGAGATATGCATATGAGCATGCATACATATTTGCATTGTGTCACTAATGGTGTGATGACTAATAAGGTAAATGTGATTACTCTACTATAGAAAAGGACATTACAGATGATTCAGAACTGTCATCACAGATGGTTTTTTGAACCATCTGTAACCATGTGTAAGGTAAATGTGATTCCTCTAGATTTCCAAATTTGCCACAACTTGGATGCTCCAAATTTGCCATGACTCCAAATTTACCATGACTTGGAGACTCCAAGTTTTGGCTAAGTATGTACATTTACCATGACTTGGATGCTCTAAATTTGCCATGACATGGACCATGACTTGGATGCTCCAAACCTGCCATGACATGGGAACTTCGCCAAAATTTGAAGCATCGTACATTTACCATGACTTGGATGCCATGACTTGAGACTTTCCGTGACTTGGATGCTCCAAATTTGCCATGACTTGGAGACTTAGCCAAAATTTGAAGCATTCAAGTCATGGCAAATTTAAAATCTAAAGCATCCAAGTCATGGCAAATTTGGAGACTTAGCCAAAATTTGAAGCATCCAAGCCATGGTAAATTTGGATACCAAGCCAAAATTTAAAGCATCAAAGTCTCATGGTAAATTTGGAGACAGCCAAAATTTGAAGCATCCGAGAAACTAATATTATTAATTGGAAATACCATTACTACAAGGAAAAGGATAATGACAGTGACTCTTCATTTCAACCAGACTACAACACGCAAAAGATAATGGGCACCTTTCGTCTCCTGGATAATATTACGAAGTTTCTCTTTCTCGGCCATCTCTTCATAGTACTTCATTTTCATATCTTCACACTATGCAATTGCAATCGCAAAACCATACAATGCTTACAAACTTTTTGATCAAGCTCACATGTAAATGTAGCAACAATGCCACTTTAGATATTACCTAAGGCTTGAACAGCTCCAATCATCTTTCTCAAATCACGAATTGAGTTTGCACAGTCATGTGCTTCAAGAGATAACAATGCTCTTGTTTCATAGCCTGAGGGTTATACAAAGTGGTACAATCAGAAGTAACAAGTAACAACTATTGTAGTTTCATAGCTCTTAGTTGGTTAGTTTGTCTATCGAGAGTTTGTTCTGTCAGCAATGGGACGACCTTTTGGAGAAGCTCCAACTTAAGTCTCTCAAGCTCATGATTTGTAGATTCCACTAAAGACCATGCCATATAACACTCATCGGACTTCATGTTGCATTGGCTGGTTAGCTCCTCAATATGTTTCTCATACTTTGAGATCAATTTACTTGTTCTAGTCTTGAGCAGTAAGTACCTAGTAGAGCTTGAGGGGCTCGACGTAGTCCTTGAAGCCGAGCGGACTCATGGACTAGATTAGGTCATCCCTGTTGATGTTCTTCTGCTTCTCCTTCATGCACTTGTCACTCGCTCTGCAGGGATCACACGAAACTTGATTAGGCACTTCACATCAAAGGCAAGATAGTAATACTCACTCGTTGGTGACAAAGCTAATGATCTCAGAGACGCACTACTGGAGACGGGCGGCGTGCGGGTAGCTCAGGTCCCGAGGGGGACACCGAGGGGGACGTGATAGAACTATGCGTCCCGATCTTTCGATAAGAGGAGGTAGCGTTGATCTGGTGGAGGGCGAAGTTGGCGGCCCAACTACAATGAACCCGATGTTGCGCCTTAGCGACCGGTACACCACCCTCCTGAAGGTTATTGATCCCGCGGGAAGCGCGACCAACCTAACCACGAAGGTCTTTGTTCCTACGAGTAATCGAAGAACCAGCAAGAACAAGGGATTACAAGCAACTCAATGGCGAATATGAATTCAGATCAGTTCTGAAACAAAAACACTCGAAGTTGGGGTTCCGATGAACAAGTAGACGGGCGGCCTAGTCTGCACGTGCGAGTACAAGCAGTAGCAATGGCTAACTGAATCAAACAAAACCCAAAACCCTAATTATGGTGACGGCTGGCTAATTATAGACCAAGGGCGTGCAACACTAGGCCTTAACATGAGCCTATTGATTACAACTCGAAATAAAGACTAGAGCCCAATTAGACTCGGACTAGAAAAGTGTTCTGGATTGTTTTACGTATTCCTGTTGACTCGAAAGGAATTTGAAGGTGATGTCGGATCGGTTGGAAAGAGGACGACCAGAGCTTTCGTTCTTGTACTCGTAGGCCTCCAGAAGCCTTTTGGATCAAATGTTATGGCCGTTTGAATTTGACCATCTCTGGGAGTCCGAATCTGATTCCAATTTGCTCTTCCCTCCGGACGCGAACTCCTTTGTGCGTTGTGGGTCTTCTCTATGGTTCCTAAGAATAATCACATAATCACAAAAATTAAGTAGCATCCCATTCATTGTATCATTAATTGGAATATTTAGGAACGCCTTCACCTGATAATTTAGTTGACATGCACGGGCTTGAGTGAGTGGTCCTTGAAGTGGTGGTTCATCTTGGTGAGTGGAGTTAGAGCTGGTTGTATCCATTGTGGAGATGTCCTCATCATCCTCCCTCTCTTGAAATGGAGTCGTCCTCGACTCAAGCTCATCTTCATCACCCATGTACGGCTTCAAATCAGCAACATTGAAAGAATTGCTTACACCGTAGTCTGCAGGCAAATCAAGCTTGTATGCATTATCATTTATCTTAGCAATCACTTTAAAAGGACCATCAGCTCTATGCATCAATTTAGACTTTCGCAAATCAGGAAACCTATCCTTTCTCAAGTGCAACCAAACAAGATCTCCAGGTTCAAAAGTTATTTCCTTCCTACCCTGACTACCAGCAGCTCTATATCTAGAATTCATGCGCTCAATGTTATCTTTAGTAGTCTCATGTAATTTCAGCACAAAGTCAGCACGTTTAGTTAGTGTTATGCCCTTGAGGCAATCATTTAGATGATTGTAACATGACTATGTTTATGAATAATAATATGATTATTGGTCCAATGAATGTATATCATTGTATTGATCAACAAGTATGTGACTTGATTATGAAGCTCTTTACTTAATGATGTAATTCGATAAATATCTCTGATCGGATATCATCGTATAGGATTACGATGAATAGATCAGCACATGTAGTGATCGATGATCATGCTTCATAGATCATGGGATATGGAGATATCATCTCTACATTGTGGACCATGTTGAAGAACATGGGTTAGATAGACCCGCTATGGGACAACTGCGAGAATGTTTCATTCTTATGTGTCATCGTGTATCTCATACCTAGAAGATGTATGATCCTTAGACTCGAGATTGTCATATTCCCTACATGTGTAATAGTTTTCCTTGGGGCTATCAAACACTACTTCCTAACCGGATAGTTATAAAGGTAGCTTTCATGTTTACTATGAAACGTGCAGAGGGAAGTGAGCAGTCAAGATGGAATTTGCCACTCCAATGAAACGGAGATATATGACAAGGCCACTCGTGTGATATGATTAAGAAAGTGCATGGCCATGCCGTGATTGAGGAGTCAATCACAACTTATTAATATATCACGGATACGAGAGATGGATTGAATCATCAAAGGATGACATGCTTCTCGCCTTGAGATCAATCTTCATATACTTGGCAAAGGGATTATTACATGAGTTCTTTTGATAGGTTACATTCGATTTGATCACAAGATGTTTGGGAGTTGGCATACTTTGCAAGAAGCCGCTACCAACTATTGGATTGAAAAGGAGTTTTCAATCCATGTCCAAACGTATGTGAACCTGCAGGGTCACACACTTAATGGGCTGGGACGCATTAATTTGGATTGGATCCGTAATTAATGAACCTCGTGGGCTTAGCATGCTGGTGGGCCCTGGTTTAGGGTTTCATCTCGTGGCTATATAAGGAGGGGAGGAGGGAGGGCGCAGAGTGTGCTTTCCACGGTTTAGGTTTGATTCACTTGAAACCCTAGCCTCCTCCTCTCTCGCGCCGCCGAGCGACTAGGTGCTTGCACACCGACGCACGGCGTTCCATCTCTGGACGTGTGGACTACTGCGGTGACGCTGCTGCGACTGCGGCGTGGGAGGACGATCCACGGCGAGGCGAGGACGATCCACTACATCGACGCAACGACTGCGGCGAGGACGAACCACTACATCGACGCGAAGGATTCCGCAATCGCGTCTAGTGGTAATCTTATCTATGATCCCCTTCTTGCAGTAGCTTTACGGTTGCGCGGTTTTTTTGTGCTAGCGTAGCATACGCGCTTCCCTTCACTCATGTAATTTCAGCACAAAGTCAAGACATTTAGCAAAGATCTAAGTTTACTTTTTCGAACATGGTAACGGCAAAATATCAATGGGTGCACGAGGATTGAAACCATATACCACCTGAAAAGGAGTCATCTTGGTAGTAGAATGCAATGAGCGGTTGTAGGCAAACTCCACATGAGGTAGGCACTCTTCCCACATCTTCAAATTGTTCTTCAAAATGGCTCTCAACATTGTAGACAACGCTCGCTGACGACTTCACCGCCATCAGTTTGAGGGTGACATGTAGTAGAAAACAAAAGCTTCGTACCCAGTTTCTTCCAAAGCATCCGCCAAAAATGACACAAAAATTTTGCATCCCGATCTGACACAATTGTGGAAGGCACTCCATGTAGGCGAACTATCTCCCTGAAAAACAAGTCAGCAATGTTTGTAGCATCATCGCTCTTATGACAAGGTATAAAATGTGCCATCTTAGAAAACCGATCCACAACAACAAATATGCTATCCCTCCCCCTCTTTGTCCTAGGTAGGCCTAAAACAAAGTCCATTGAAATATCCTCCCGTGGAACACTAGGAACAGGAAGAGGCATATATAAACCATGTGGGTTCAGTCGTGACTTAGCTTTATTGCAAGTAGAACAGCGAGAGACATAGTGCTCCACATCGAGCCTCATCTTTGGCCAATAAAAATGGTTGGCCAACACATCCTCTGTCTTCTTCACTCCAAAGTGGCCCATCAGTCCTCCTCCATGTGCTTCCTGAAGCAACAACAAACGAACAGATCCAGCTGGAATGCATAGCTTGTTAGAACGAAACACAAAACCATCATTAACAATGAACTTATTCCAAACTCTTCCTTCCTTACAATTTAGCAAAACATCTTTAAAATCAGCATCAAGCGCATATTGCTCTTTAATCGTTTCCAAGCCAAAGATTTTAGAGTCTAGTTGTGAAAGCATGGTATATCGTCGAGATAAAGCATCAGCAATAACATTATCCTTCCCCTTCTTATGTTTGATAACATAAGGGAAAGACTCAATGAATTCTACCCATGTTGCATGCCTACGGTTCAACTTATTTTGGCTACGAATGTGCTTCAAGGATTCATGATCAGAGTGTATAACAAACTCTTTGGGACACAAATAATATTGCCAAATCTCTAATGTTCGAACTAGTGTGTACAATTCCTTATCATAAGTTGAGTAGTTCAAACGAGGCCCAGATAATTTCTCACTGAAATAAGCAACTGGCTTACCTTCTTGGATCAGCACGCCTCCAATCCCAATGCCACTAGCATCACACCCAAGTTCAAAAATTTTACCAAAGTCTGGGAGTTGGAGTAGTGGTGCATGGGTCAGCTTCTCTTTCAACAAGTCAAAGGCATCTTCATGTGACTTGCCCCATTGGAAAGCCACGCCTTTCTTGGACAACTCATTCAGCGGTGCAGCAATCATACTGAAATCTTTCACGAAGCGACGATAGAATCCTGCAAGTCCAAGGAAACTCGCACCTGTGTGACCGTTTTAGGAGTCAGCCAACTCTTAATTGCTTCAACCTTGGCTTGATCAACTTCAATTCCCTATGGAGTAACAACATAGCCAAGAAAAGCAACTCGATTGGTGCAAAATGTGCACTTCAAGGTTACCAAATAAACGTGCAGCTCGTAAGGCATCAAAAACAGCACGCAAATGAGCAAGATGTTCATCTAATGATTTGCTATAGATCAAGATATCATCAAAATATACCACCACAAATCTACCAATGAAAGCACGCAAAACTTCATTCATTAGTCTCATGAAAGTGCTAGGTGCGTTAGTCAATCCAAAAGGCATCACTAGCCACTCATATAAACCGAACTTAGTTTTGAATGCTGTTTTCCATTCATCACCTAATTTCATGCGGATTTGGTGGTAACCACTAAGCAAATCAACCTTAGAGAACAAAGTAGAGCCACTTAATTCATCAAGCATATCATCTAACCTAGGAATAGGATGACGATATCTAATGGTAATGTTATTGATTGCTCTACAATCCACACACATGCGTCATGATCCATCCTTCTTAGGAACTAAAATGACCGGAACGGCACAAGGACTAAGAGATTCACGCACGTACCCTTTGTCAAGAAGTTCTTGCACTTGGCGTTGTATCTCCTTAGTTTCTTCCGGATTAGTCCTATATGGCGCTCGATTGGGCAAAGATGCTCTAGGAATGAGGTCAATCTGAAGTTCAATCCCTCAAATTGGTGGAAAGCCTGGAGGGACGTCCTTGGGAAAAACATCAATATTTTCCTGCAAAAGGTTAGTCACAGCAGGAGGCAAAGCAGCAGGTATCTCCTCAAATGAGAACAAAGCATCCTTGCAAACTAAGGCATAGCAAACAGATTCATCAACAACCAGTTCCTTCACATCAGATTTGGTAGCGAGAAAACATGCACCTTTCAACTTAATCTCATTTTTATTATCACAAACAGAATTAGAATTTTTCTTTTTAGCACTTTCATCAATCTTTTGCTTACTAGCTCTAGCAATGTCCTCTTTAAGAATGGAATCAGGAGTCATAGGATGCAATACAATCTTCTTTCCCTTATGCACAAAGGAATACTGGTTGGTTCTACTATCATGCACAGAACTTTTATCATATTGCCAAGGTCTACCTAACAATATAGAACATGCTTGCATGGGTACAACATCACATTCAGCAAAATCATGATAGGAACCAATAGCAAATTGTACTCTCACCAAGCGTGTAACCTTAACCTTACCAATACTGTTGAACCATTGAACATAGTAGGGCTGGGGGTGCGGTCTTGTCTCCAACGAAAGCTTCTCCACCATGTCCAAGCTTGCAAGGTTGTTGCAACTTCCTCCATCAATGATCACACGACATGATCGCTCCTTGACGACACATTTGGTTTGGAACAGGTTGTGCCGCTGATTTTGGTCGGACTTTCCAATCTGGACACTCAATGCACGCTGTACAATGAGGCTCTCATAATGGTCAGCATGGTTGGCATCAATGTGCTCTTCCTGGTCATGATCATCTTCGCTCCCTACATTGTCAGCTGCAAGCATTGCATATGTTTCTTCATCCAAATCACTAGCAGAAGAGAACTCACCATTGTCTCGCACAATGAGAACACGCTTGCTTGGACATTGACTCCTCATGTGACCATACCCCTTGCATTGATGGCATTGCACATCCCTCGTCCTCCCAGTTGAAGCAACCGAAGCAAAGCTCTTGGCGGGCTCTGGTGTAGAAGTTTTTGTTACCTCCGAAGCCTTGGAAGTCGGCGCGGAAGAGGAAGGTCGATTCTTGTTGTTGTTTGAGGATGGTGCAGCCGGTTGTCTTGTGGCTGTAGGTGGAGCTCGTGTTGACCAAGTGTTAGCACGACCTGCAGAAATATTAGTTCTCGTGCTAAACCATTTGCGTCGTCCCTGCACTTCTCTTTCAAAGATGGCAAGCGAGATGAAACAAGCGAGTGATTGAATTATATTCCTTGTAATTAAGAATGTCATAAATCTCACGGTTCACCCACCCATAAATCTAGCCATAGCAGCCTCCTCGCACTCCTTTATACCACAATACAACATGCCCATTTGTAATTCCCGATAGTATTCCTCTACACTCTTACTATCTTGCCTAGCAAATGCACTTATTTATCAAATCACTGGTAATAAGAGGGAACAAATCTAACTCACATGATTCTTTTCAAATCAGCCCAGTTTTGCGTAGCATTGGGATTCTTACGTCGAAACTCACTCCACCCCTAAGAGGCAAAATCAGTGAACTCACTAGTGGCAGCCCTAACTCTTTTGTTTTCAGGATACTCATGACATGCAAACTTTTGTTCTACAACTAATTCCCATGTGAGGTATGCATCAGGATCATATTTTCCATCAAAAGGTGGAATAGAGAATTTAATTCTGCCAAGTGTGTCATCATCAGCGCGTCGTACCTCACGTGGCATGCGCAAGGGACGCATGCCGAAGCGATTGCGGCGCAACTGCCGTCACAGATGGGCTCCCTCGTCGTCCACCTCCGTGTCAGCAGAGTATTCATCAACATTCTCCTCCACCTCGCTGCCCAAAGCACCATTGTTGTTGTGATGCCGATGAGGAGCAGCGCCGTCTCCTGAAGGAGCTCGCCCGAACTCATCAAGCCGCTTTATCACCTCAGCAAGTGAAGTGTTAATAGCAGCAAGTGAGGTGTTGGTGTCAATCTGAGCCTTCTCCACCTATCCCAGCCTCTCATTTACCACCTGCACATCACCATCAAGGCCCTCTGTATGCAGCTTGACTCGGCGCTCGAAATGTTGAATGATTCCCCTAGTGCGAGGGGAATTCTGACCATCATTGCTCGCTGTTCTTGACATGGTTAGAAAGCAAAAGAACAAACAATTCACAGGAAAGGGCACTATCTCTCAACTTGTATCACCAAGCTCTTACCAGTTCTTACCAAGCCTTTCCAGGAGGTGTCGGTGACCGCGAGTCAAAATCTCCGGGAGAGGTAGTGTACAGATGCCAAACGCTAGAGCCTGGTAAGTTGTAGTTTTCTGTGGAGCTATAGGTGGCCGAGAAACAACTCAAGGAAATGCTAGAGCCACGTTAGTCAAAACAAGCTGAATAAACATTCGACGACGGTATGTGCTGGTCCAATGCAAGACCGTATTAGAGACGCAAGCCTATTCACAGATGTCGTCACGGAACAACAAGTAAAGTGAAGAGAAACAACCTGAGATATCTCCCCTTCTTTTTTCTCTTTTTTTTCCTTTTTTTCTTTTTTTCAGAGTCCCAAACTTGGAAATATGAACTTCTAGGACCCCAGAACACCAATTGTCACAAGCACTTTTGCGGAAAAATACCAGGGGTAAAACGGTAATTCTATCTCTCTCTGTAAACTTTGACTTCTGATTTTTTTTAAAACGTCCCTCTTGCAGGGAGGGGATCACAGAGAGAGCAGAGAGGTATGTCGTGGATATTTTTATTAATTTCTGAACAAGGGGAAACCCAAATTTGGAAAGGCTAATTGATTGGATGATGAATGGAAAAGGTGGGAAATGTGGCGAGTGATTGATTACGATCCATTATTACGGTAGGGATGATGGTGGAAAGGTAGGGGATGTGGCAGGTGATTGATTCTGATCTGCTATTATGGTAGGGATGATGGTATGGCACAACGAATACAGGATTGAACAAAACACGTGACACTAAGGTGATAAGAACTTGAAACTCTAAACGACACAAACACTAAGACCAGCAACGACTCGACGACGTAATGCAAATTCAACAAGAATGGCTAAAACAGCAAAAGCAATAGGCCAAAATTGGCTAGGATCGAAAGGAATTTATTTTTGTTGGGCAATTTTTTTGGGCTGTAGGCAGAACAAAACTAAGAACAAGAAGTCTCTCACCGAGCAACCGAATGCTCTGATACCACTTGATAGAACTAGGCGTCCCGATCTTTCGATGAGAGGAGGTAGCGTCGATCTGGTGGAGGGTGAAGTTGGCGGCCCGACTACAACGAACCCGACGTTGCGCCTTAGCGACCGGTACACCACCCTCCTGAAGGTTATTGATCCCGCGGGAAGCGCGACCAACCTGACAACGAAGGTCTTTGTTCCTGCGAGCAATCGAAGAACCAGCAAGAACAAGGAATTACAACCAACTCAATGGCGAATATGAATTCAGATCGGTTCTGAAACAAAAACACTCGAGGTTGGGGTTCCGATGAACAAGTAGACGGGCGGCCTAGTCGACACGCGCGAGTACAAGCAGTAGCAATGGCTAACTGAATCAAACAAAACCCAAAACCCTAATTATCATGACGGTTGGCTAATTATAGACCAAGGGCGTGCAGCACTAGGCCTTAACATGGGCCTACTGATTACAACTCGAAATAAAGACTAGAGCCCAATTAGACTCGGACTAGAAAAGTGTTATGGATTGTTTTACGTATTCCCGTTGACTCGGAAGGATTTTGGAGGTGATCTCGGATCGGTTGGAAAGAGGATGACCAGAGCTTTCGTTCTTGTACTCGTAGGCCTCCAGAAGCCTTCTGGATCAAACGATATGGCCGTTTGAATTTGACCATCTCTAGGAGTCCGAATCTGATTCCAATTTGCTCTTCCCTCCGGACGCGAACTCCTTTGTGCGTTGTGGGTCTTCCCCATGGTTCCTAGGAATAATCACATCATCACAAAAATTAAGTAGCATCCCATTCATTGTATCATTAATTGGAATACTTAGGAACACCTTCACCTGATAATTTAGTTGACGTGCACGGGCTCGAGTGAGTGGTCCTTGAAGTGGTGGTTCATCCTGGTGAGTGGAGCTAGAGCTGGTTGTATCCATTGTGAAGATGTCCTCATCAGGACGCGGGGGAGGACGTCGGGGACGATGCCGAGGGGGAGGTTGAGGGGACGCCAAGGGGACGCCGAGGGCGAGGAGGTTGGCTACGGTTTGGGGATTCGGATCACGCACTAGGTATGATCTACGCGAGGAACGGATCGGAATTTATTATGTTATTTTAGACATCACAGACGGTTGATGGATAAAACCGTCTGTGATGATCTCAATACACATCACAAACGATTTTAGCCACCAACTGTCTGTGAAATCAATAGACATCACAGACGGTTGGTGGATAAAACCGTCTGTGATGATGTCAATACACATCACAAACGATTTTAGCCACCAACCGTCTGTGAAATCAATAGACATCACAGACGGTTGGTGGATAAAATCGTCTGTGATGTGCATTGACATCATTACTTACAGACGGTTTTAGCCACCAACCGTCTGTGATATAACATTTACACAGACGGTTCTTCCAAAATCATCTGTGATTATATTTAACAGAATCGGTTTTTAAAAATCATCTGTGACGAGGGGTCTAATATAGCCCTTTATGTAGTAGTGTGAATAGTTATATTATTGAGTCGTGGACTCATCCAAAGAGGACTAATAAGTTAAATGTGAGGAGTGGTTATGTTATTGAGTCGTGGACTCATCCAAAGATGACTAATGATGTAAATATGATGAGTGATTATGTTATTGAGTTGTTGACTCATCCAAATATGATTAATGAGATGAATGTGAAAAATGGCTTTAGTATTATTGTATTATGTAGTTGATGATTTTAGATATTTATAAATGGTTATGTTATTGTTATATTATGCACTTGTTGAGTCTTGGACTCACCATTGCTTACTTTAATATTTTAGGTGATCATTGAAGGTGATATACATGGGATAGGAGTAGCGTCATTGTGTCACTTGTCACATTGTCTTCACATTAATTTAGATTTAGTGTTCACTCATGAATAAGAAAGTGCTTAACTATATTTAGATGATGAAATTACATAGTTGCAATAATGGGCATGTGAGAACTTAATTGGTTTTGTTGAATAATGTTTGTGGTATTCATTTATATCTTGAGAATGTATTCCTTTTGGTGGCTATTACAAAGGTAATTTAGAGTTGTTGTTGTTGTTATTTTCATTGTCATCCCCTATGAATAACCTTTTGTTCGTGTTTAGTGATTAAAAGATAAATTATGTTGTTGCTGAAATTATAGTTAAAATGATTAATTAGTTGTGAGAAAGGCATAATGTTTAGTTGGTGTTTAGCGGTTTAAAGAGAAGAAGTCTTAATGAAATTTATGTGTAAAATGGTTAAGAGTTAGCGAAAAAGTATGATAAAGTGACATTTAAATATTAAGGAGATGTATCGAAGACAACGTCAAAGAAGAGGAGTCATGGAGGTGTTTGTGAAAACAAATGGACAATCGAAAACATGGGGAACACTGTATTTCATTAATTTTGTATCGAATATATGAAATTACATGCATCCGCAGGAGTTCATCTTTTGTATTCTGTGTCTATGGCTAAGGAGTATATCTGACTAGAGATTGTGTAGTCTGCTGATTCCCAGCACCTTTGAATGGTATTCGGTTAATTACATCTTTAGGCTTGGCCTATAGAATACCTCCAATTAAGATGCACTATGTAGTCGTTTTTATATTTATATTGCTCATCCATATGCATGCATGACGTTTGTGTAGATGCATGTGGCGAAGATGCAGATGTGATACAGTGGATTTGTTTCTCTGATGCCCTGGTCATGATATGCCATCATTGTGTCAGTTTGCGAATAGGATATGTTGATGAAGAGGATGACTTTCGCCTCGTTGGTGTCTAGTCATGTGTACACTTGCCTTCATCGGACATTGTAACGACCCCCATTTTCACATAAATGCAAAAATGGAAATCTAATGCGCATACAGTACTAGTCCCGTGATCAGTGGCTAGTACGCACATTTTCAACAATTGGAATCACATCCGTACATCATTTTATTCAAGCGGAAACTATTTGTACAATATATTCTTACAACTCAGAGTATATAAATATAGCAACAGAAGAAGCAAAGTCTTGTAGTGTGCCCATCCAATCCCTCAGGCAACGGACAAGGCATAATCCCTAGAAAGGTCGCTTTATTGAAAATCCCGCAACTTGCGACGAAAAGAGATCTTTCGAAGCTTCGCTATCTTTTTCCACCTAAAACAACAAAATAAGCAAGGGTGAGTACTTTACGTACTCCGCAAAACTTTAGTAAATCCTATAATATATGCAGGCTATTTCAAAGAAAAGGCTTCTACGGTTAATTTGCAAAAAGCGAAATCGAATTTATAAATCAAGTTGTCATTTGCAAACGGAATTTAATAAAGCAAGTTTGACTGATAAGAAATAAGTAAAGCATAAGTGATAATCACAGCCCTTCGCGAGCATTGGATAATTCAATGATCCAATAATCCAATTTCAACATGTCCATTCCTTGCCAACACGTGGCGTAACCATAATCTTTGCCAAAACAAGGCACATCAAGTGAAAATCATCCCATTTTGAAAATAGTAAAACTGCTAACCATGTGATGACATTACCAAGTGCCTTTGACCGTAGGCGCGGCTAATTAATTAGATTTACACTCTGCAGAGGCGTACAACTTTACCGACAAGAAATGATCAGCTCTTTGTGCAAGCTATTAGCACACTTCCTTTGGTGTGCCGCAGAGAGATCATAACATAACCGTTACATTATCTAGACCTAGCTTTGCACCAACCCGATGACGTTAAATCCTTGTTATGGAGAAGAAACATGGCAGTGTATCCCTGTCATTTAAAGTGGTAGTAAGAGTAGTAATTCCCTGCGATAGAAGCAGTAAATCCCTGCAATAAGGGTTTCTTCCCATTCCAAGGCGTACACCGTTATACCGATATGCATTTACCCACAACGAAGTGTGGAAGCCCCTCATAAGCAAACCTAGAAAAGATTGCTCATACTATCTCCCGCCTACCAATGTGCAAAGCCAGATCTAAGCAACTTAATAGGTTAAGACTGTCCCATACCAGCACTTATGGTTGCAAGGAATTCTTGGCTTGAAAACAACCCATAGCTCGGTCCTTAATCCGACACGGGCAATGCTCCACCCTACACTACGTACAAGTCCATCTCTTGCACAACCGGCTATTGCCAATAATTGCCCGCATCTAAACCATAGTTTTATTTTGGGGTTTTTAATCAAAATACCAACAATTGACATCATGTCATAACCAACCATTTTCAATTCTCAAGAATCAATTTTGATCTGATCATATTCAACGTTCATTCTAAAGCATGGCTAAGCATGGTTAATATTCGCATATACCCAAGTTGACATTATGTATTGTCTAATCCATTTATAGGGTTATCAAGGTTCACATGTTCATACTTATCAAGGAAGTTTCATGAGACAACAGGTATATCTACCAGTACCACAAAATATCATATTTACAGAAAATAAACGCATGCATGAAACATTTTGATAAACACAATGAAAATTAAATACTGGGATCAATATGATCAAAGGGGGTGCTTGCCTTGCTTAATCGTTGTTTACGACGAAGTCGCGGTCGAAGCCTGTGTTGTCGACGACGGAATTAATGACGTCAAGTTCTACACGTCGTTCAATGGAAATATAGCGAAACAACAATTTCAATAAGAGCAAAAAGAAGACAGACAGTAAATCAAATAAAACATGCTATAAGAAACAGACGCATATTATTTTATAGATTATTTATTCTTGTTTTATGAATTCAAGAGTCTAAAATTATGTATTCTTGTATTTATAACTTCGAATTATAGATGCTAAAATTATTTAGAGTAGAAAGATTTGTCTTATGGTGATATTGTAAAATAGTATGTTGTTAATAGGATTCAGATGCAAAGCAATGTATTTAAAGACTTTTGAATTAAACATTTATCACTAAATTTCTGGCTGCCATTTTATCAGGCATAACACATTAAGTTATATACCCCATTTTCATGAACTAATTGTTAGAAGCAAGCATGATCCCATATGAACACATACTTATATATATACATATATACCTATTATGCTCTTCATACTAAATCACATCCTATTTGCGTAAATCATTATTTGTTCAATATTTTTACCTAGCCTAACATTATTCCACCATCATGCTGAAAATAAATAAATTTAATAAACTTCCAAAAATTCTTTCCTTATCGATTTAGTTATTATTGCATAGTTACTAATAATGTTGACTTCAATAGAAAAGACAAAAAAACAACTGGTTACCCAAATATTTTTATAGAAATGGGTGCATAGCAGAATAAGGATCATGATAAAATTGGTTCCAAATAAATTTAACTTTGTTTGCAAAGTTTCTATATTTAATCTACTTTTATGTCTACTATTCATCTTTGTATTAAAATATTTTTCCAAAATAGATTTTCAAAATATTTTTACATATTTTGGAAGCTCCAGATTTTAGATGAATTTAGAAATTGGTTTCATCTCATTTGGATTTCAAATACGAAAGATATTCAAGTTTGAATCTAAGTCGGTTCTGGAAAATCCAGGAAAATAAGGAATAGGCTTTCAAAGCATTGAAAGCGGCTTTTCATTTTTCGCGGTTTTATTTAAATCTCAGCCAACTGACATGTGGGGCCTACGGGTCAGCAAGAGGAAGTGGCTGAGGCGCGCTGGCTGACAGGTGGGGCCCTCGCGTCATTCACCCGAGAACAGGGGCTCACCTCCGCGGCTCGTCGCCGACGAAACAGCTCGGGGGAGGTCCGGTCGACAGCGCAGGGAGCGTCAGGGAGGTGATGCGCATCTAGGGACGGTATCGATTTGGTTGGAGGCGAGCCGAGGCGAGCTGCCACTGAGGACCTGCGGCGGTAGAGAGGAGGTCTCGCCGGAGAAGATGAACAGAAGCTTCGCAGATTGAATCGGTAGCACATTAGGCACTAATGGGTGCTAGAGGTTCCATTTCACCTGGTATTCGAAGTGAAAATGGGATGAGGAGCCGTGCCACCGTCGACCGGCCGCGGAGAAGAAGGGTGATCGGTGGCGGCAAGTTCTTACATGGAGTACTCCGAATGTTTTTGAGGGGTTTTGATCCTAGAGGCTTGATGATGCTACGGCTTGAAGGAATTGGCAAATGGTTGAATGTATCGGCTTGATTTTAGTTCAACCCGATCCTAGGGTTCTTCGGCCATGGCAGAGATGAGGGAAATTGGCGATGGTTCAGTGGATGTGAGTAGAAGAAAAGAGAGGGAAAGTGATGCGCGGCTTCCTGCGATCCTAGGACGGGTTTTATAGCTGACGATTTGCTGCAGTGGAGCTCGAACAGCAGGTGTGAACTCTACAGCAAATTGCGGTGGCTGAACAGAAGAAGGCATGGGCGAGCTGCGGGAAAGCCGGAGGGGATGGCGGCGTGGCAAGGAGAGGACGATGACGTGGTCTCGGGCGGCACGAATCACAGTGAATGGCGGTTACAAAGGACGGCGCGAGTTGATTCTCTACTTCGGGGCATCGGCGCGCCGAGGAAGACGAAGGCTGAGGCCTCCGGCTGACGTGTGGGGCCGCACAGTGCGTCGGTCCCATGAGTCAGTGAAAGAATTGGTGACCTCAAGCAATTTCAGCGAACAGAGCTCGGTTTGGTTCAAAGAATTAGTTATCTCTCTTGTCGGAAAATTAATGGAAAATTTACTGAGTGTACTAGAGCTAGTTTAGAACCTACCATAAAAATTTCAGACCTATTGGACTTATTTATAATTTATAGAAATTATGATAAGCCACTGTGCACAAAATTGTGTTTTCAGTTTTTGAATTTTATGGAAGTTTATATCTTGTAAAAACTTTTTGAAACTTTTTATAGGAGTTCCTCTTGGCCATATAAGTCTTCATTAAAAATTTGGATTTAATATATTTTATATTTTATTTACAAACATTCTGAGAATCTGATTCTTATATTTTCAGCAATTCTATTTTTGAATTTTTATAAATATCAAACCTAAATATTATCTCCTAATATTTTTACTCCAGATTACTCTATCCAGGGAGAAGATAATATAAATATTTTTACATCGAAATTATGAACATTTAATTTCTGACATTTTTACTATTACTAGTCTTGCTTCATTAAATTACCTCTCTTTTCATCATTTAATATTTTGTCATGACTTCAAAATTATATTTTGTGTTCTGGATAGCTCCACGAATTTTTACATCAATTTTTCTTATTTTTTTGTTTTACAAATCTTTTCTTATTACTTAAGTAATGGTTGATTGTTTAGAAAAAGGAATTTTCCTTTTAAGCAATAATCAAAAGAAGTCAAGAAAACTCATAGAAAATTCAGAAAAACCCAGGGAAATACAAATTAAAACTTATTCAAATATATTATTTAATTTATTATTATTACTTATTTCTTGGAATGTTACACTTAACTTAGCACATACTTAGTTGGCCTCACATGACATGGAATTAAGAGGTACTAGTGAGTCATTAGAGAAGGAAATGAATACAGGAAAAGAAGTACACAGAGAGGAAGCTCACAGAACAAGAGATGGCGTCATGGAGGAAGCTCGGGCATGCATAGCCGGTGGCAACCATTCAGCAGGGAAACCAAGAAATCAACTTGAGGTTTCTATTTGGTAGTGTTTAAGGATACTCCATGCCAGTTTAAATAAAATTTGTGGCTGTGAATGGGAAGCTGGCTGGGAGGCATGCTCACTGGCTTTTATAGCCCAGCAAGGCTATGGAGAAGCTAGATGACGGGTGGGCCCGGGCATTGTTCATTGAAGTGACACAAAACAAACCTCATTTCCTCCTTATCGCCAGCAGAACTACTTGCATTCAGTGAGCTGGATAGCAATCTGGGTGGTAATTTAATGAGGAATTTATGGAGTGTACTACAGATAGGCCTGAAGGTACTGAAATGTTTTCATAATTATCTCATGCTTGTAGAATTTATAAAAATTCGAACAGTACACTGTGCACAGATTTCAGTTTTATGTATTTAATTTATCTGGGAGTCCATAACTTATGAAATATCTTTGAAATTTTTTCTGTAGGTTACTATAGCTTTATTAGTCTCCTGTAAAATTTTTAGCTTCAAATTATGTATATTTTATTTACTACAATTCTGACATTGGAATTACCAGATTTTTAGCTTTTCAGTTTTTGAATTTTTTAAATTATCAAAGTTAATTATTATTTCCTTATATTTTTATTGTTCATAGGCGGATTCAAAAGGAATCTAATATAAAATATTCAGGTCGAATTAATGCATAATTATGTTTATTTAAATCTGACAAATTCACTGTTGCTAGTCAAGGATTCATTAATTGCTTTGATGTGATATGTAACTTCCTAAAATATCTCCATATGACCCTTAACTGTGAAAATTAATTTATGAATAATTTTATATGTTTAAATAAATTTTTTTTTATTTTTTTGTTATAAACCTTTTACTCTTTTCTTTATCTATTATCATGATTATATGAAAAGATTTTTCTTTTGGAACAAAAATCAAGGAAATTCAATAAAATTAGAATAAATTAATAAAAATCCATAAAAATAATCAATAAATATATTTTAATGTTGAACTTTATTTGCTTGTTGTACTTTAAGTTTTGTATTGTAGAGAAAATGAAATTAGTACAATTAAAGATTCTCTTAAGAACCAAAATTCAATAAAATTTTAGATTAGTTGGAATTTCAATGTAAATTTTTATTTCCATCTTATTTTCATATTTTGTTTGATTTGAAGTTTTATTTTGCAACTCATACTTTTATTATGGTTGGATTGTAAGATATTGAAATAGAAGATAATATTTTAGTTCATTCTTAACATTCTAATTCAAAATTCTATTCCATTACATTTTCTAATTTTTATATTTCTATTTTTATTATTTATAATTTTTTAGGATGTTACAGACATGGACGTGTGTGCTACCTTTGCCTTGTCAGTGCCTAGCAACGGAGTGTTTGATATCATCCGTTTGGGACATGTTGATGGAGTAGTGACCTTGTCTCGTCGGCACTAGGCTATAATTTTGTGTAGCCTCATCGGTCATAGACATATTGTAATATGTATGATAAAGTGGCCTTTTCTCTCGTTGACACCTGGCCATTGTATCGATGTATGAAAATTATATGGATTGAACGTCTCGGCCTTGCGGCGGGCAATATGCATATGATGCATTGGACCATGCTTTCTTTGAAGCATTATATAATTCTACTCTCGCAAGGAGCAAAAGTCAACATAGTATGATATTTTCTTGGTATCAATTTGCGTGGAGTCACTTAGAGTTTTTACCAATTAGGAATTTGAGCTATGTATTTTTATAGCTAGTTTCATCGTATTACGAAAATTTGTACCACCCTGGTGTGAACCTCCATCGTATTAGGAAATATGTACTGGCGCATGTTGTGCAGAATCGAAGTGGATATGTATATAGCACATTGGTGCATACACGTTTTGGGCGGCATTGTGTACGTGCATGCATACAGCACACACATGCACTCAGATAGACTGCATGCATATGGTGCATGGACGAGAGAAGAGAGAGATTACAAGAATTCCGGCATACCAAGTGCATAGCACGCCATGGCCTTGAGCCTGCATGCGTACGTACAGATTGCGTCCGTTACAGGTGCTCTTGATCGCCTTCACTTCTTGTTATTTGAATCTGGATGATCTTCTAGGCCTGGGCGTGTTTGCTGGTGCGTGACCGGCGGAATTCCTAGCGCGTGTTTCTTTTTTTCTATCTGTGCGTGTGCCAAGCTAAAGCCGAGGAGTTGCTCTTCCGTCCCGTCGCTCTCTTTTGCTACCCTCTGGTGCCTTTTAAAGCGAGAGGTGTGGCTCAGAATAACACGTAGGGAGGTGTTTGAGTCACGTACGCCTCTATCTATAGAAACAACCGGTGGTTGTCTTGATTTTACTGGACACCAACTGCCGCGCGTGCGAGACGAATGCAAACCGGCCACCTGATTTGCATTCATACGGCAGCGCGACCAGCTGACGTGTGGAATTAAATCTTCTTCCTTTTGTTTTGTCGTTGAATGGGCACTAACCTTTAAAAAACCATATCTTTCAAATCAAACATCACATTAGCAATCTGTTTAAATCTCCACGTTCCTTACGACAAATACTTCCAGACGAGTCTAATATTGGATAAGTTATGTGTAAAAATTATTTTAAGATACACTACTACAAAACGGTTTTGAAAAACTGATTGTGATGGTGGGACATCACTGACGTTTTTTCCGTCAGTGGTATCATCACAAACTATTCTCTTCGTAAACCGTCAGTAATATACAGGGAAGAGTCAGTGATGACACCTGTAGCCATCACTTACGGTTTTATACTAAAACTGTCTGTGAAGATATAGTTGATATCATAGACGGTCCTATAGTAGAACCGTCTGAGATAACATCCCTATAAATATACCAATCGTCGCGCAGGATACCCAGCGCGTTTCACCTCCCCCAAACCCTAGCGCCTCCTTCCCTGCGCCGGGTCTCCTTCCCCACGCCGGCCTCCTCCCCCGCGCCGGTATTCTCCTCCGTATTTTCATGTGAATGGTAGATGTGCAGTTTGGCAGCTTGTAAGGTTAAATTACAATCACTTTCATCTCAAGAATGTATAAGTAAGGTAGCAATGTAGCATAGTTTAGAAATTATGAAAGCTAGTATTTTATCGGTGATGCTTGAGCCTTTAGATCCTCAATATCAAAGTTCCATGCATTGACACCTCGTTGGTACTCACTCTGTTGGATGAACCATCAAACCACAAGAAATAGTCACTTAAGTGGATTGATGTATGGAATTGCATATATGTCTATAATATACAAAATATTATATATCACTACTACAGATAGGTCTATATAAGACACCACATCACAGACGGTTTTCGAAAACCGTCTGTATTAGCGCTAATCACATACGGTTTTGCACTACGACCGTCAGAAGCTACATGATGTGCTAAGAACCGTCAAAATCACAGACAGTTCTAGATATGAACCATCTTTGAAGTATCACAGGCAGTTCTTAGATAGAACCGTCTGTGATGTCGGATTATCACAGATGGTTATTTAATATATCCGTTTGTGATATCAATCCCTTAGTATAAATAGGTCCCTCACACAGATCGTTCCGTTATACGTAAAACTCTCCAGCGATCAAAACCCTAGTCGACGCTTCGTCTGTCGCCGACGCTACGTCTCCCGCCGCGGTGCCTCCCCTCGGCATCGTCGACACCTCGAGCCTCAATGCTTCCCTGGCCGGCATCTCCACCAAGCAGAGCCTCCTCCCACTGGTCCCCATCACCGCCACGCCGTCTAGGCCAAGGTCAATTTTTCCTTCTCCGAGCCATCGCCCCGCGAGGTTATACCTACCAATCCCACCTAAAATTCTAGCATATGTTCCATGGTGAATCCCCCTAGGGCTACTGTTTTTCTGTCAAATATTGTTCCATGGCGACCGATGATATGAATGAGCTATTTGGTCAAGATGGAGCGCACATATCACTTACATGCATATTCTAGAACCTATATATATGCAGAATGTGTCTCGTGACAAGAAAATATCGTACGTAGAAAAAATACATTTGTGAGATGAAACATATGTTAAGAGCATTTGTGAGATGAAAAAATACATTTGTGAGATGAAACTTGTGCCATCTAACTTGATAAGGTATTCCATTTGTTGAGGAAAAAAATACATGCATTTTACTGTCATTAACTAGGGCTTGAGAAGGTTATTCCATTTGTTGAGAAGGTTAACCAGGGCTTTTTTTGTCTTTATAAATCATGTGGTGTTCATGGATATATCGATACTATTGTATGTAGTTTTTTTATTAGTCCCTGTGTATTAACAAATATGCTCTTCTAGAATTAACTTATGCATCGATTAGTCATCATGTTATATAAGCATGCTCTCTTTATTCCTATATGCTTCTGATCCAAATTAATTTAAATCTGATTTGGTAAAATAGACGACATGGAAAAGTTGTTAGAAGCTAAACAAAAACATGAGGTGGAAATCGAACAACTGAAGGGCAAGTCTGAGTTAACAGAAATGATTTATGAGATGAAACAAGAACTGAAAGATAGAGATGAAAAATTGGAAGCTGTTGAGTCTCTTAAAACGGCACTTATCATTAGGGACCGCAAGGCGAATGCAGAGCTGCAAGAAGCCAAAGCTAAGCTTATAGAGGTAATATGAAGGTTTATAGTATTGAATTCGATGTGGTTACTGCACTTAACAACATGATCGCTTTTAATTTGTAGGGATTGAGAGATATGACTCAAGATCAATCGGTTATTGGTGTCAAACAAATCGGCACTATACTGGAATTGTGGAACTTCAGAGAGAACCAAGAAGCCTCTATTGCGGAAGCTATGGCACATATGATGGAAGACATAAAAAAACTATAAGGTTTTCCTGGGTTGAACTACGAAATAATGTGGTATATATTATATTTTGTTAATGTATTGTTACCCGAACTATGAAATATTTTGTTATCATATTTGTGGTATCATATTTGTGGTAAGGTCTTCTTGTCTTGAACTATGAAATAATATTTTTCTCTAACTCTCTTAGCAGAACTTCCATGATTAGTATCTGATGTTCTAAATTTTATTCTCCTTAGATATTTATGCAATGACATTTACAGACACAACCAATTATAGATTTTGCAATTCAATATCAAAACATCCTAGATGCATTGAGGCATCCCAAGCAATTGCATCTAGAGTACCACAGAGAGAATTTGTGATACTCTAGATGCAATTGCTTGGGATGCCTCAACGCATCTAGGATGTTTTGATATTGAATTGCAAAATCTATAATTGGTTATGTCTTGTAAATGTCATTGCATAAATATCTAAGGAGAATAAAGTTTCGAACATCAGATACTAATCATGGATGTTCTGCCAAGAGAGTTAGGGGGAAAAAACGATATCACAGATGGTTCTATGTAAAAACCGTCTGTGATAATCATATCACAGACTGTTCTAATTAAAAACCGTCAGTGATTACTTATCATCAGAGACAGTTCTATCGTAGAACTGTCTAAGACAAAATATCATTACAGACGGTTCGTAGATAGAACCGTCTTTGGTATTAGTTTTACTGATGGTTCGGAAACCGTCTGTAATGTGCCTTCTCATCACTAATATATTTTGCAGACGGTTCACAAAACCGTCAGTGATGAGGTTTCCGAACCGTCTGTGATGAGCTTTTGTGTAGTAGTGTATACCCTTTATATAACTATTTTTTCCATGAATTATGACACACTTATCATGGTGCAGTCCCCACAAGTTTACAAAGCATTGCTGTGCAAAGTTCAATACTTCAGTTTGCAGCAAAACTCTAAAGAAAGCAAAAACAACTTAGTTGCAAGTAGCCATGATATTTATGCAACTGATTAGTATGCTAGTTAATTGCTTGTATGTGAAATATGTTAGCTGACAGTCATGTGAGCATCATATCCATTGAGTGAATGAGAGAAAGAAAAAAAGAAGGTAGCAACTTTCTGCAAGGGGTCTAGCTAATCTAATCTGTCACACAAACCATTGCTATGGCTGAAATGTGATTTAGTCATCATCTTCTTTAACATAAAGAGAGTCACATCATACCTTATAAGTGATCAACTTTTTAATATTGTTTTTAATCCAAAAAAAATAACAGCGAGTTACCACACTAGTCTTACTTGTTGAATGATTCCTAAATCACCACACAATAGCCCTTGTTCAACAAATAAGCCATTAACAAATAACAACATATTCATGCAGTCTATTGGTAAAAATATTATCACAATTATATGTTTATTTTGCATACGGCCAGGACTTTTGTCAATGCATAAATTCATCCAGTCTTAAAAAAAATTGTTTTAGAGTCCTTGCGTCACATGGATATTTTTCCCCTAGATGTATATATTTCTACTCAATGATGTTATGGGTCTATTGATGAACTAAAACAATTAAAGTAGCGAATGTGGCCTTGAACTCTATTGTTTCTTCCGGTTAATTGTAGAAAGTATTGCTTTTATTTTACTGTCTTTGAGCTTGATCATCATATTTAGTATTCAGTAATTCTAAGAACACGACATGTAATTCTAATAATATGATTTATTTAAGTAAGCAGATGCCTTGTTATTAGAACTTCTAATCTTTCTATGATCATGTCATATTTTATTATATAAGATAATTTGACCATTACCTTAGTCTGTATGGGTAATTGAAGTTGCCTATAGTGTTTTCATTTTTGTATTTGTTGCTACACCCATACACTAGAAAAACACTTAGATACTATTTATAATCTAATTTTGATGATGCATAATTTTAGAAGGTAATAGTTCATGGCATTATTTGCTTAGTTAATTATCTATTTCAATTTTGATTATATAACCCTGGTGTAGTTGTAATACCGCAGAGCATTTATAGGTTAAAATTCGGTCGGGGTGTGGGTTCCTCTTACAATCGGTCTGGGGAATTTTGGTGAGCCTATCTGTGAGCTTCAGGGTTTAAATTTTAGGCCGCGTGGGGGGAATTTTCCTAATTTTCTTTCCCCCACCTAACCTCACCTATTCTTTTCCTCTCCTGGCTCCTCCCTTGGCCAAAATCTTCCTGCTCCTTCCAGCAAGCGCCTCCTCCCTCTTCTTCCTGCCAAACTAGCACCCTCAAGCTACGCCTCCTCCTCTAATGGCCAAGGCTCCTCCTCCTCCTCCTCCAGCAAGCAGCAGCTCCTCCTCTCCTCCTCCTCCTCCTCGCTTGGTCGAGCTCCTCCTCCCCCTTTTGCTCCTCCTTGTGGGTAAGTCAAGGTGAGCCTTCTAGGGTGGCTTGATGCTGTTTTGAGGAGGAAATCCAGGCTAGATTGGGTGTTCTAGGGTTTGGATTTGGGGATTTTTTGGGCGGGGGATGGTGGTCCTAGGGTTTGGGGAGAAATTCTCAATTTTGAGCTGTGCAATGACCGTTTTTGGAGCTGCGATTTGAGGCCTCTAGAGCCATTTCCTAAGGGATTGGTTGTAGAAGAAATTGTAGATCGTAGTCTTAAGTTTAGTTAGAGTTTAAGAACACGATTTTTGGTTCAGCCTTTTAGAAGATATGGTTATTTTGTGACTGCTATCCCGAACTTACTGCTGTTGTCAATATTCTCGGTTTTGTGCTATTTTAGGCAATTTAGAGGCATTTTCTGAGGGGTTGGCTGTAGAAGAAAATGTAGATCATCGTCTTATGTTTAATTAGAGCTCAAGAATGCGAACTTTGGCTCAGCCATTTAAGAGTTATGGTTATTTTTGTGTCTGCTATTCAAAGATTGAATGTCTGCTGTTCAGGGCTTGCTGCTGCTAACAGAAGTTTTGGATCTCTGCCCATTTAGGGCTAGTTAGGACTAAATTAAATTATTTCTATAACTAGAGAAAGTTAGGAAATTTCATGTAGATTCTAAAAATATCTTCGTTTACTAAATTTGAAGTTGTATGCTAGAAGTTATGCTAGTTTGAAGGTGGCTATCCTGTGTGGTAGTTTGCTGAAAATCTGGGGGCAGCTAGGATAGACGTTTTGGTTTGGGACGTAGGGCGATGTCATAATGTTGTGAGTGTATGTTATTGAAGTGTAATGCACTTTTTGTTTCAGGTGGAGTAGCTTCAGGAGTGGCCTCATCCTCACGTCACTTCGCTCCTCACGGTTAGAGGCAAGTGTATCATGTAGATTAAATGCTAGAAGTATTTGCGGCATTCTTTGCTAATGTTCTCGATTATGTTGATATTTATGAGTATGATTATGCTTATGATTATGAGGTTGCTTATGATGAGGCAAATTCTAAGTGCATGAATTTAAAGAATATGTCAATTCTTATAGATTTGTTATGGTGGTGAGAATGCAATTTGCAATTTAAATCATTTCATTTGCATTTATGCATTCATAACAGAAGAGGTGTCATGAGTGGACCACTATGTCTCACACGTAGTGAGACATGAAAGTCCTACTTCGGTAGACCCCTCCACGGGCTGGATGGGAATGAGAGGGTGCACACCGACGGGTGAGCACCCAGCAATACCGGTATTAGCTATGAAATAGGCATTATGAGCATGGATGTTCATTACATGATTAAAGAGAAATCAATGTTAAATTATGATATTATTCTCATGTGCAAGGGTCTTACCGTGTTTTTTATTGCTCTAGTCTCTTGTTTTAAGTTATTTGCATTAGTATGATATACTTTGTTGAGTTTGTACGAACTCACGCTTGTTTTGTGATGTTTTTATTTTAGGTGCCTCCAGAGCAGCATTTTGGGGGAGGGCTTAGCACTACTTCACTCACTTGTTATCACTTACCCTAGACTTCTTAGTAATTGAAAAGGCGATGGATTTTGTTTCACTAGTGATCGCTTTAGTTGTTATGTCCTTGCTTTTGATCTAGCTACCCCGTGTGGAGTATATAGTTGACTCGTGGTTATATTTTGTTAAACTCATGTCTCGTAGTTTAGTTGTAAAGTGGTGGCTCATGTTTTTGGATGATGATGTAGTTATGGAATGATTTTGTTGCTATGCTTTATTTTATCTCTCTATGTATGCTCTCTTAGTTGTGTAATGGTCATTTCCTATTGCTTGTGACGTTTTATCTGATGCTGAATTTTGCTCAAAGTGCGTAGGGGTCATGCTGAAATTTTTTAGTAATTTGGTAGTTTTGTTATTTGTTGGTACTTGTGGCGTAACATTCAGGGCACGGGGTGCCGGGGTGTTACAGTAGTGGAGTTAAGAGATTGTCTCTAAAAGCCCCAGACCTTGTGGCGTGAAGGCTGAAGGTCTAACCTTTAGCAGCTCGACACCTAAGAGCACTCTGTTATACACTTATTGATTTTCTGTTAAGTAGACATAATTCAATGTTAAGTCGACATAATAAGTATGAATTTCTTTATCCTTTCGATTACGTTGGTTTTGCAAGATTTTAATTATGCACATTATATTTCAAAAACATCTAGATGTTTAACTTCTGTCGTGATTCATCATATATACATTTATCTTCCAGTGACTGCAAATTACACACATATATAAAATAAAGTCTACAAATAAGATAAACGACATGAAAAAGCTATTGAATGCTAAACAAAAAATTGAGGTGGCGATAGAACAACTGAAGGGAAAGTCTGTTCTTTTATGAGATGAAACAAAAACTGAAAGACATAAATGGTAAATCGCAAGATATTAATTCTCTTAATAAGGCACTCATCATTAAGTAGCATAGGGCGAATGCAGAGCTACAAGAAATCAAAGTTGAGCTTATAAAGGTAATATTAAGGATTTTAGTCTGTAATTTGACGTTATTACTGATAATATACCAAGACATTCTTTTCATAACAATATGATGGCTTTTGTAGGGATTAAGAGATATGACTGGAAGTCAACCAGTTATTGGTGTTGAACAAATAGGTATTGTGCTGGAGCTGTGGAACTTTAGGAAGAATCGAAAAGCCTCTATTGCGGAAGCTGTGGCACAGATGATGGTAGACATGGAAAAGCCCTAAGGTAGGCCTTGTCTTGATCTATCAAATAATTAATGTTGTTTCTCAATGTATACTTGTTTATATTTGTGGTATCATATCTTGTCAATGTATTGATTACTAAAATTATCCTTACTATTTACTCATATTGAATTAATCTAATTACTTAATAGTGTCGAGCTTTCTTGTTGAAACCAAAAGTTTTTCTACTTCTCTTGGTAGAACTTCCATGATTAATATCTATTGTACGAAATTTTCTTCTCTTTAGATATTCAATGATATTTACAAGACACAACCAGTTATAGATTTTGTAATTGAATATCAGAACATCCTAGATGCAATGCGGCAACAGCTTGTCTGATGAGGACGATCTTAAAATATGAACATTTGTAGCACTTTCATCACCTTTCTTTTTCTAATGTTAATGGATTCTAAGGCAAAATCCAATTTTATCCATAGTTCGTCCTAAAAGTTGTCATGCTCTGATTTATCACGTTCACTTCATCCTCATCCCCAAATAAGAATACAATAGGCAATAATTTCACTCTGGTCTTGTGCAGGAATAGGATCAATTTGGTCCTGTTCTTGCACAAGACCAGAGTGAAGATAGACTGCCTATGTTATTCTCATTCGGGGATGATGATGAAGTGGAAGATAAATCAGGGCATGACAACTTTCAAGACGAACTATGGACGGAATTGGATTTTGCCTTAGAATCCATCAACATTAGAATAAGAAAGGAGATGAAAATGCTACAAATATTCATATTTTAAGACCACCCTCATCAGACAAGCTGCTGCCTCGATGCATCTAGTATGTTTTGATATTCAATTGCAAAATCTATAACTGGTTCTGCCTTGTAAATATCGTTGTAGAAATATCTAAGGAGAATAAAATTTTGAACAACAGATACTAATTATGGAACTTCTGCCAAGAGAGTTAGGAAAAAAATATATCACATATGGTTCTATTTAAAAACCGTTTGTGATCAACAAATATCACAGACTGTTCTAGATAAAACCGTCTGTGATATGTATTTTTATAGTCGATTCAAAAACTGTCTATGATATGTGTCATATTATCACTAACATATGCTTAAAGACGGTTTTCACCATCTGTGATGACGTTTTTGAACCGTTTGTAACAGCCTTCTCTATAGTAGTGATACACGGGGCTGCACATCATAGTCTTGTTTAAGGGGATTATTTACTGTGCGTATTGCTCTTATGTCGCATAATAATAATTATTGATTGGCATGTGAGCCACTATCTCTTCATTTTATATTTTTTCCTGATTCTTTTATTTAATGAATTTTGCGTATAAGAATTCATCAAACAAATGCCTCCCCCCAGTGTAGTTCGGGCGCGAAGCAACACCAATATAGACTGGTTGAAAACAACCAGCCAGGATATTATTCATGCAACATATGAACTAATGTTGCATATCAACTGCCTTTACTACTTCCTCTCCTTCCGCTATTTTTTTGAAACATTTCTATGTATTTTATTAATTTCTCATGTTCACTGAATAAACCCCATCTTGTTTCCTTTAGCAAGTACCAGCAGTACTGACTAACATCAAACTGTAGTGAAGGCTCATGCTTAAGTTAGGAAGCGCCCGTAGGGACGGTATCAAATTAAGACCAACTATGGCGTAAGACGCATGCCACAATTCTTTAACAAAAGATGGTCATTATGTTATTTCCATTGCGGCTAAACGTAACTAGGTAGTATAGCGCGCTACACCGCGCCGCGCAAATCCTAGCCTGTTTTTTTTGTAAAAAGATAAAAGGATCTAAATGTAATTCTAAATCTTCCGGGTTTAAAGAACTGCCGCCCGTATTGAATGTATTGAATTTATGGGACTACGTTTTTTTGCAAAATAACCAGACATGTTGAATTTGCGGGATCACGTTTTTTTTTTTTGCAAAATAACTGGACATCTAAATCTTCTGGGTTTAAAGAACCGGCGTCCGTGTTGAATTTGCGGGCCCACGGATTTTTTTGCAAAATAACTGGACCTAAATATAACCCTAAATCTTCCGGGTTCAAAGAACCGATGCCCGTGTCGAATCCGCAGAATCACGGGTCCTTTTTGCAAAATAAACAGGGACCTCAATGTAATTTTAAATCTTTTTGGTTTAAAGAACCGATGGCCGTGTCGAATTTGCAAAATCACAGGGTCTTTTTGGCAAATTAATCGTTGAAAGGACCTATCCGCGAGTTCTCAATTTCTGGAGGGTTTTTCCGAAAACCGGTGAAAGGACCTATCCTTCCACGCTTAATAGATACTAGATGCGGGGGCACGGCGCACGCCGCGCCGCGCCACCCAGCCGCAACACAAAATCCGGCCCTTCCCGCAAAGTGAGGGACCTAGATGTAATGTAATTTTAAAAAATCTACAGGACAAATCGCATAACTCTCGCAACATGCATTGTAAATTTAAAAAGATTCAAGGACTTTGGGATATATTTTTCTACAGGAAGTTTCCCAAAAACCGAATCACCGGACATAATTTTAGAATTTTTTTCATGGACAAAGGCGTATTTTTTTAGGCTTTTTCCGCAGAAAGGACCTGTACGTAACACCACGGATTTTCGTAGATCTTTTCACAAAAAGCAATAAAAAACCGCATTGCCAGGGGCATCCCGCAAAGAAAAGAACCTAAACGTATTTACAAAAATTTACTGAAAAAACTGTAATTTTTTAGGCCTTTTCTGCATATAACTCGCATAAAGGACCTGCATGCAATATCGTGGAATCTTGAGGAGCTTTTCACAAAAAAACACACGGCACGTGGCGACCGAGCACCAGCGCCACACGGCCGCGCCACGTGTTGCGTGGGGAAAAACTTGCGCGAGCGAAGCGCGCACGCGCGGGCGAGGACTCGAACCCATGTCGCGGGCATGACGAGCGAAGCCTCTCCTGCTGCACCGCGCGGGCATTTGAGTCTAAGTATTGCGACAAATTAATTAACCTATACAACTCGATTAGCCACATGGGCGACGTGACTCAATGAATTGCGCGCTGTACGAACGGCGTCCCGGTTCACTGCTCATGCGGGCGACACGGCGCTCGACCGCGCAGCGACGACGCCCGCAAGCCGACGTGGAGGCGCTGAGGAGCCCGGAAACCTCCGGGATTTATACACGGTAGTATATAATTGGTGCCAGCCAATGGAAATTTTTAGACCTTGGATTTACTAAGGGGCTTGCATTGATTTCAGAAGAATTTAATCAAATCTCCTGTGACTGTGTTGAACAACTATAGCGCAAGCCATCAGTCTTGAAGGGTTTTATAGATCCGAACTCACTACACTGATGTGCCTCACTGTTCCCAAATAAAAGCTAATAATTGACCGAAAAATCATGGACGTATTAATAGCATGGGGGTGCTGTAGGAGATTTTTGAATGGAATGCCCACAGCTTCCAAAGAATGAGTATAAATCAACCAGAGGGAAGAAAACAAATAGGAATAAAGAGAGAAAAAAATGATGCAGTTCTCAACAAAGAGAAAACACAGGGAATATGTAAACTAAGGCTAAACATTATCACTAGCCTAAGCATGACCATAGAATAATAATGTTGATGAACTTAGATAGATGAATGCACTGACCCGGGATCTTGATGTCGGTGAAGTAGAATGCGCCAAGATCTTCTCGATGGTGGAAGAAGTTTTCGGCAGCCTAGTACTAGTTTAGTAGATCGGGTAGTGTCGGGTAGAGCCAAAAACTCGAGAGATTGATAATAATCACGAGCGCCAGCCTATCCCTTTTAATCTAGTGCTGACTGATGGGACCGCAACTAACTGATTGTTGTGCTCTTGATCAGAGCGTGAAAATGGTGGGCCAAACCCCCGAACTCTTTGGTTCTGTTAGCCTCAAAACCGTAGATCACAACCAACATTCTCCCACTTGATCGAAGGCTAATATCGTAAGTCCATACTCAACAAAACAACACACCAAGATAAAGTATTACAACGGTTAAAATAAGCACCGCTGAAACCCCAGTATCTATATGTCGGGACCGGATTTCCGAATCCGAACCCTTTGTGTATAACCTGTGCTAGTCCAGTAAAAGCTAGCACACACAGTGGAAACAGTGATGACAACACATCCATATCACGAAGCACATAATATTAATTAAGCAAAAGAGTATTAGTCTTATGGCCAATTATTACAAATAGTAGCACCATGGCTTGAGTTCAATAAGAAACAGCGGAAACGAAATAACAAAAGCAAAGTAAGCCCGTCCATTTGCCCAACAGGCAATCGACTGGGGTTCGCGTCCTAGCATTCCGGATCACCTTCGTCGTAACCACAAGCGTAGAAATCGTAGTCACCTTTAGCTTCTGCACACTCTTCTGTGGAAGGTTGGGGATGTTGCAAGGGTGAGCACAAAATGCACTCCGCAAGTCTTGGGAACATAATGCATGATAACTATATGCGAGGCTATACAATTGAAGGCATAATATGGCTCTTTTAGCATAAAGCAAAGTTTAACTGTAAATACCAATAGTAATTTCACAATGAATCATTTGACCAAAAGGTAATAGCATAGTAATTGAATTTGATATGTCAACTAAACAGGTTCCATCTACCTGACTGGCTCCATCCGCCAAACCGTAACCCGAGAGTTCCATCTGCTCACGGATTCCCAAACCACCATGTTCATTTAAAACAAAATCATGAAATCTACAATGTGCAAGCGTACCTTGCCTGCCCTTGACCGTGGGCACGGCTACTTAAGTAGTTTTAACTCTGCAGAGTGTGTACAGCTTTACCCACAAGACATGATCGACTCTTGTTGCCATGCAATTAACACACTTCCTTTGGTGTGTCGGCAGAGAGATCATGACAAGGCCTTTACAATGTACAACCCCACTATTAACCTCGCCCGCTAAGGTTTCACCGCTGTTAGGGTTCTAGCTGCCGAGTATAGAAGCCCCCTCTTGCGTCTACCATCATCTGGCACTCACCAACTGGCGAAGCTAATAATGAGACGCACAAATTATTTAGCCAGGTCATACCCATATAGACTTGTGGTTGTACGGTAGTGCTTGGTCCATGATAACACATGCTTCGGTCCTTAATTGACTAGGGCAGAACATTCACATACCAAGGTCTCGTGCTTTCTGCACCCGCCAAACATCCATCCGCCCTGGTCTAAACCATATTTTTCACTTTATTTCATTTAAATAATAGCAGCAACACCAATTGCTACGACTTCACAAATATGATTCAACAATGTTTGAATTGATTCACATACTGGCATAATACCGAAACGTTTAAGCTGAACTAAGCAAATCTACCGTTCCATGCTAATCTACTAGTTATCACCAAATAAAATAGCTAGTAGTATTTAGGGTGACAAAGGTTCATCATGATTAATGTCAATGAGGGTATAACAAAGCTGGCATTTAACTAAACCCTAAAACTATATTTAAAGTACATTGCATAAAAGTAAGCATGCATAATTTAAAAACAACATAAGCTTTTCATAAAATTTGGGATCAATATGTCCAAGGAAGACTTGCCTTCGCTGCCTCTTGCTAGTTCTACCTTTGACTGCTGATTAGCTTGAGCTCGACTGCGTCGTCTACACGCGAAACGAGAGCAAGTAAATAAACAAATTCAAAAAAATACAAAAATTTAAAAGAATTGTACTGGAAGATAGATCTTGAATTTATATGAATTTAGAAATTTGAATCACTGGAATCGGAGCTTGAACGAAGGAGAACAGGCTCCTGGAAGATTCCGAGATCAGAAATTCAAAAAAATCAGAGAGGCTGACACGTGGCGAGACATGATTGGCTGGAATTTCAGGTTTTCTGGAAAATCAGAAAATCAAAAACAAAAGCCGACTGACACGTGGGGCCCACACGTCAGTGGCTCGGTCCACAGTGAACCGGGAGCACCGAGGAGAGGAGATGCCGACGTGGCAGACCACACTGACGTGGCGGCCACGCGGTGGCTAGGGCTGACGTGGCACCGAGGTGGCACTGACGCGGCTGCCATGCAGCAGGCACGCGGCGGCCGACGCGGCGCGGTCTTTGGGAACGAGGCGGCGTTGATCGGCGGGGCACGCGTCGCAAGATCCAATCGGCGGCGCCGGATCGGACGGCCACGGCTTATGGCGAGGGGCGACGGCGGCGGAGCGGCTCGGCAGCGACGCGGACTAGCCAAAGGCGGAGAAGACGGCGCAACTTCGCGCAAAAACGCGACGAGATGCGATCGGATCTGGGGCAAAAGGAAGAGGGCATCACGGGGAACTCGGTGCGACCAAAAGCGGCGGCGGAGGCTCACCGGAGAAGAAGAAAGACAGCGGCGAAGAGCTCTCGGACGGCAACGGAACTTCGGCGAGCCCGCGAGAGAATACGGCGGCGCCTCAGACAGCAAAAGCTAGGCCAAAAGGGGCGGCGCGGAGAGGGGAACCTCGGGCTGGGTGCGACGGTAGCTTAAATAGCCTAGGTAGGCGTGCACGGCACGGACGCCGAAACGACCCGGATTCTGCGGCGGTTAGGGTTTTGTTCCAGCGATCATGGCGCGGCGACGTGGTCTGATCGCAAAGATCACACGCGCGCCAAGACGGACGGCAGAGGCGCTGCTGTATTGGTCGGGCGGGCGAGCGCACGGCGGCCGAGCGGAGAGGAGCTGGGCCGACGCGAGCGGCCGGGCGGCGGAAAAGGAATGCGCCGTGGAAGGATTCGGCCCGCAGAGATTTTAGAAAATAAAACATTTTCCGAATTAATGAAATTCCATAAATTCAAGTAAATAGCAAATAAATTCAAAAAAATCTCCAAAAATACAGAAAAATTCCTTGAGGCATAATGAACCCAACTAAAATAGAAATTCTTTTGTTTTATAAATAGATTAGTCAAATTAAATCCTTTCATAAATATATAATTTAAATTAAGCTGAAATTAATTCAAGAAAAGTGCAAATGGATCATTTTCAAATTTAAACATTCTAAAACTCAAATTTTGGAATGTTACACTATAGTGCATCATTCTATCTCGATAGGATAATTACTTATTCTTAATGGGAGTTGGTTTTGTTCTTATGGTCCTAATTTCCAGTATCAGAGACTTTCCAATAAACCCATGCCGGCAACATGCTCTCGAAAGAGACTGGGTGGTAAGCCTTTAGTAAGTGGATCCGCAAGCATAGACTTAGTACTTATATGCTTGACATCAATTGTCTGATCCTCGATTCTATCTTTCACAACTTGATAATGTCAATGTGTTTGGCATCACCACTTGACTTATTATTGGAATAGAAAACTACAACCAAATTATCGTAGTATATAGGTAGTGGTTTAGATATGCTGTCTACCACTCTTAATCCCAGGATAAAGTTCTTAAGCCATACAGCCTGACCGTTAGCCTCATAACATGCCACAAACTCAGCCTACATCGTTGATATGCAGTAAGTGATTGTTTGGAGCTTTTCCACGAAATGGCTACTCCCGCAAGTGTGAAGATATAATCTGATGTGGATTTCTTAGTATTAACATAACCTACAAAGTCAATGTCCGAATAACCCACAACCTCAAGGGTATTAGACTTCTTATATGTGAGCATGAAATGCTTAGTATCCTGCATATAATGCTAAGCTTTCTTAGTGGCTTTCCAGTGGTCCAGTCTTGGATTTGATTGATACCTACCAAGCATCCCGGTTACGAATGCTAAATCAGGGCGAGTACAAACTTGAGCATACATAATGCTTCCGACAGCTGAAGGGTAAGGAATCCCCTTCATCTGATCAGTTTCTAATTGATTCCTTGGACATTGGAATATCCCAAACTTATCGCCTTTAACAATAGGAGCAGTCGTAGCAGAGCAGTTATGCATATTATATCTCTTAAGCACTCTGTCAATGTATGCCCTTTGGGATAGTCCTAATACTTCTTTGGACCTATGTCAGTGAATCGCAATGCCCAAAACATAAGAGGCGTCACCAAGATCCTTCATGTCAAAATTAGCGGAAAGAAATCTCTTGGTCTCATACAACATATCCTTATCGTTGTTAGCCAATAAGATATCATCCGCATAAAGCACTAAGATAGTGAATTTGCTCCCCTTAGTCTTAATGTATATGCATCCACTTCATTTTCTTTGAAACCAAAATTTCTTATGGCCTCATCCAACTTAAGGTACCATTGTCTAGATACTTGTTTTAGTCCATAGATGCATTTCTTAAGTCGACATCCCATATGTTCCTTGCCTTCCACGACAAAACCTTCCGGTTGAGCCATGTAAACATTCTCATGCAAGTCACCATTAAGGAATGTTGTTTTAACATCCATCTGATGTAGCTCTAAATCATAATGAGCAACAAGCGCCATGACAATTCTTAGTGAATCTTTCTTTGAGACGGGAGAGAAAGTATCAACATAATCAATCCCTTCTCTTTGTGTAAACCCTTTTGCTACAAGTCTTGCCTTGAATCTTTCAACATTTCCCTTAGAGTCATGCTTAGTTTTGTAGACCCATCTACAGCCTACTATTTTGATTCCATCAGGAATTTCTACTAGATCACAGACGTCATTAATGCTCAAACTTTATTTCATCCTGCATGACCTTAAGCCACTTGGGTGAATCCTTAGTCATCATAGCCTCCTTAAATGTGATGGGATCATCTACCTTCCCTATGTCATTTACATCTTCATTCATGTATATGACATAATCATTTAGGATGGCAGATCTCCTATCCCGCTGTGATCTCCTTAGTGGTTCATTAGTTATCACAGGGCCTGTTGAGGCTCATCATTAGGTGTTGTACTGTTAATCCCAGAATCCTCAGGTGGGAGCTCAACTCCAGAATCCTCAGCTGGAGGTGTAACTGTATGAGGTATAGGAAGAATAGTCTCTTGTATTATCGGTAATGATACATAAGTCCGAATCTCCTCAAGATCTATTTTTCTATCCTCTAAGCTCCCACTGATTTCATCATTCTCTAAAAATATAGCATGTCGGGTTTCTACAAACTTAGTGACATGATCTGGACAATAAAATCGATAATCCTTTGATCTTTTAGGATATCCAATAAAATGACAGCTTACTGTCTTAAAATATAATTTCCTAATATGTGGATTAAAGATTTTAGCTTTAGCAGGACAACCCCACACACACGTAAGTATTTTAAGCTCAGTTTCCTCCCAGTCCATAATTCATAAGGTGTCTTAGGCACTGATTTACTGGGAACCCGATTAAGCATATGTGTGACTGTCTTTAATGCTTCAATCTATAAACCAACTGGTAAATTGGAGTAACTCATCATGCTACGCACCATATCCATAAAGGTGCGATTGTGTCTTTCAGCTACTCTATTTTGTTATGGTTCACTAGGTGTTGAATATTGGGGTATTATGCCATTTTCTGAAAGAAAGTTAGCAAATAGACTAGGAGTTTGTCCATAAGGAGTCTCCCATAATATTCTCCTCCACGATCTGATCTTACTACCTTAATCTTTAAATTATGCTGATTTTCTATTTCAGCCTTAAATATTTTAAACTTATTGAGTGATTCAGATTGATCACCAATGGGAAAATATAACTATAATGGGAGAAGTCATCAGTGAATGTGATAAAGGAGTCATACCTATCCACTGAAGTTATAGGAAATGGTCCACATATATCAGTGTGGATTAATTCTAAGATTCCTGTACTTCGTGTGGCTCCTTTCTTAATTTGTTTTACATATTTCTCCTTAATACAATCAATACAGTGGTGTCCATAAGGAGCATGCCTCCCATAATATTCTCCTCCACGATCTGATCTTACTACCATAATCTTTAAATTATACTGATTTTCTACTCTAGCCTTAAATATTTTAAACTTATTGAGTGATTCAGATCGATCACGAATGGGAAAAATATAACCATAACGGGAGAAGTCATTAGTGAATGTGATAAAAGAGTCATACCCATCCACTGAAGTTACAGGAAATGGTCCACATATATCAGTGTGGATTAATTATAAGATTCATGTGCTTCGTGTGGATCCTTTCTTAATTTATTTTACATATTTCTCCATAATACAATCAATACAGTGGTTTGAGTTAGAGAAGTCTAATGGGTGGAGTATCTCTTCCTTAATGAGACGTTCCATTCTCCCCTTCGAAATGTAACCTAAACAACAGTGCCATAGTTTCGATGAAGTATCATCACTTAAATTTCTCTTTCGCTTATTGGTGTCATCGCACACATTCATTGACACGAGAATTTTAGAGAGAGGAAACATATAGGGTTTGTCTTGTCGAGTCGCGAGACCAACATTATTAGAATTAAAGCTCACAATGAATTTATTGTTCCCAAAAATACAAATGTATCCATTATCATCTAATTGAGAAACTAAAATAAGGTTCCTTCTCATAGTAGGAACATAAACAACATTATTCAAATGAAGGGTGAAGCCACTATCTAATGCTAATGGTAGTGTACCAACGGTTTCAACTTCAGCCTCCTTTCTATTAGCAACTCTAAGACTTCGCTCCCCCTTTCTTAGTGTCCTCACAATAAGGAATCCCTGCAATAAATTAGAAACATGCATAGTGACACCAGAATCAATCAACCAGATATTAGGAGAAAAATCAGCATAAAGGGTTTCATCAACAGTAGAAATTATGTCGTTACCCTTCTTAGCGAGCCACTTGATAAAGCCCACACAATCTTTCTGAATGTGCCCACTATTTCTGCAGAAGCGACAGATGGGCCCATCAGAAGAAGAAGAGTTAGGTGCATTAGGGGCCTTCTCCTTTGGCTTTGATTTGCTTGATTGAACCTTGGGAGAGAAATGCAGCTTCTTCTTAGGCTTAGAATCCCCTTGGAATTTTCTTTTGCCATGACCAACATTATAAATATGGTCCTTCCTTTTGGCCTTTATCCTTTTCTCCTCCTAGACACACATGGCAATCAACTCGCACATGGTCCACTATTCCTTTTGAGTGTTGTAATTAATAAAAAGCATTATACTCAGAAGGAAGGGAGTTCATAATGAAATGGACCAAGAAACCCTAAGAAATAGCCATGTCTATGCCCTTAAGTTTAGCAGCCATATCTGTCATCATCATGATATGCTTACGAACACTGCTAGAGCCATCATACTTAGTGGTGAGCATCTTCATAATCAAGGTACTGGCATGTGGATGCGTTCTGGGGTTGACCGGCTAGGCCGCCACCTCCTAGGGTTAAGGGGACAAACTCACTAGGCAGAATGATGGTAGCGTGCATCATTGTAAAGGCCTTGTGATACAGGGTGCACGATCTTCACGATGTAGAATCAAGGATAACTTACACAATCTCTTGATGAATACTTTGATTCGTCAAGATCACAAGTCTGCTAGACTTTACGAGATCACCGAGTGAAGTAGTATGGATCTCCCAATTTCCAATGGAAAGATAGAATGATCTTTGAAAGAAGCAACACCCAATTCCCCACTCTATTGTGTATGCAACATCAATGAGGAAGAACAAGTGTATATGATGTATATTATCAATTGTGGCCTTCATTTATAATGGAGAATAACACAAAATATAAAAGAGACTATAGGGGGCATGCAACATGGCCTAGTGCTAGCCAAGGTGGGTCGTACCCTCCTAGACTCTATCTCTAACTCAAATTCCTAATCTAATTCAACCAATTTGGAAGCTCATACCTGTCCACCTAATTAAAGATAGAAGGAAGCTAATTTTGGAGGTCTCATAATGGAGTGAAATAGAGAGGACATTTAACGCTTTCAAACAAGTCCATGAAAACCTCAATCCAATTTCATATATGATAATTGTGGTCTTTTTAAGTCTAACTGGTCTGGCATTCCGAATTGGACTCTTTTCCTCTCCAAAGCCAATTCAGCCTTATCTCTTCCTTTGTTTCCTTGTCTTGCCCAAATTGGACTTGGGCCTTGCCTCCTCCCACATTGGCTAGATGGGCTTGCTCCGACTTGGGCCTCTTTGGCCACAAGGTTCTTATGCCCTAGCTGCATGAGCCTCATGGGGTAATCTCCCATGTGGTCTACTTTGTCTTCTGGGTTTTTCATGTGGCTCCCATCCTCTCTTGCCTCCCACTAGGTTGCACCATTGTACATTAATGTAATTAAACTCCATTTGATATTTGTACAATCTTCATACCTAACAAGTAAGGACCCGCTATTATGTAGCATATAATTCTCATGTAAATATAGCCAAGATTGCTTAAGGAAAAAAGATTCATCTGTTGATATTTGATATGGCTTAGTAATTTATTCTAGTTAATTAAGATATTGGACCGAAAAGTATTGTATGTATGTATGTATATCCGCACATCATCCTCTCCTTCAAGAAAAGGTGTCCTCGGCTTTTGCCTCAACATCTGATAATCTTAAAATGCACCAAACTAAGACGGAAATGTGTATGTGTGGTACATGTATTCATCTGTAGTATTCCAGAAAAAATATAATTAAAAAGGAGAATTTCCCTTAGTGGGCTAGGCCAGCCAGGCCGATTTTTGGGCCTGGGGGCTTTCCCCCTAACCATAGCCACCCTCCCCTACCCCCCAACCGCACCCCACCCCTCCCCCTCTCTGCACCCTAGCCACCCTCCCTCTTCCTCTCCCTATCGCCCTCCCTCACCCTCTCCTCATCCCTCCCTCTTCCATGCCCTAGCCGCCACCTCCCCCTCTCCCCTAGCCGCCCCTCCCTCCTCCCTTCCTTCTCCCCTGTCACAGCACCCTCGCTATTGTCTTGGTAGTGTCAAGGATCGTGGTGATCCTAGGACAGGAGTTTGGATTGTGTGGAGGAGCGAGGAACGCGTGATCTAAGGGGAAAACACCGACATCACCACTCCATCAAGTCTTCGGGTGCAGGTATAACCCTATAGGAACAATAGGGAAGAGAGAACAAGGAAGGAAGGCTGGCCCATAGGTCAAAGAAATAGAGAGCGACAAAGAAAGATGGCCCACAAGATAGAGAAATAGAGGAGATCTTGTGTGGGCGGTGTTGACGGTGACTAGTAGTCGGTAGAAATCTAGTGAGGGCCAAAATGGAACGGTGTGGCCTACTGATCATGATGAAGCGGGCCAACTTCACCGGCGTCAACCACGACAGTCGAGGGTGAGGAAGAAAGCTACGGAGCTTTGGGACTCGCAGTGGCGACGGTGAAGTAGTGAATTCCCGAGGAAGGCAAGGTGAGCATCGCGTAGAACCCGGAGATGTGAAGCTAGGGGTGTGGAAAACGATGGCGAAAGCTCACCAAAGACGATGCAACCATACAGTGAAGGCATGCGGTCAGCGACGAAGAAGAAGCCTCGATCTCCTCGCTCGTAGCTCCTTGGCTTCGTTTGATAGAGGGGTTTGGATGGGAGTGCCGGGAACATGCCGTGACGCAGATGATTTTGGTGGAGACATGACAGAACGGTGAGAATGTGAGCTCAAACTTCGGCTCCGATGGCGCCTGCAGCAGAACTTCTTGGCAGGTAAGCTAGGGATTTTCGACGAAAGCGCAAGAAAGCGAAATGGATCCAGTGCTCGACGGTACTATATATAGTGGAGGCAGCGTAGATAGGGAGGAGACCATCACGGCTACGGCGATATCGTGGACTTTGCTTCACGTGTAGATGAAGGAGAAGAATAGGGTGACCACGAGTTAGGCTAGGAAGTTGGGTAGCAGACACAGTTGATAAGGCCTGTGGGGAATGGCTGGGCTGAGGGAGAAGAACCTGAGGTGGGTTGGCACAGTGGATTGGGCCAAAAGAAGAGCAGAAAGAAATGGGTTGTAGCAAGATTCGGCCCAAGAGAATTATTGGAATTAGATTTGATTTTCTAAATTTTTGAAAACTCTAGAAATTGAAATAAATCGAAATATATAGCAAATGGTCCTTGGTATTAGTGTGCCATGGAATAATGTGAAAATGATATTGTTCAAAGTAAAGTGAAAATGTGATTTAGGTTGGGCAAGAATGGATGACTGGTGGATGTTTAGGTTGTGAAAAACTCGCTTGACCAATTAAGGACTGGTCTATGAGCTGCTAATTATAAAACTTATCCGTACTATCACAAGTCTGGTATGAGACAGACCTAGCTAACTAATTTGCAACATTCCAATGTCGGTTGTACCATTTGATTGAATGTGTCTCGGTTTAGATTCTCACATGGCTCAAGAGTAAGCTTCTGACTAGGGCGGTTTAACCCTTTTAGCAGTAGAACCTTAGTGAGCATGACTACTTTGGAATGGCGCTTTTTAAAGGCCTTGTGGTAATCTCTTAGTCGCACACCTACTGAAGTGTAGCTGACATATTAAGTTGATTATCTCTTGTGGATAAAGTTGTACAACCTGTGTAAAGTGTAAAACTAATTGATTAGTTGAGCCTGTGGTCATGGGCATGCCGAGTAAAGCCTTTCACATATTAGAATTTGGATTTAAAAGTGATTTCAGAAAAATAATTTATAAATGAGCGAGTCCATTTGGAAAAAATTGGGTTAAACTCCGTGTTGGATCCCATGCTGAAAATTAAAGCTTAGCATTTCTATATCAATAATGCATTGAAAATTACTTATTGTATTTCAATTATAGCTTTATGCTCAAACTAACCCTATTATGCTTTTCCTTGTTATCTTTGCATTAATTCTACATTTCATATGTGACTTGCGGAGTACTTTATGTACTCACCTTGCTATATTTGTTGTTTTTAGACAAAAAGCATTTCATTGCCAACGAGGATCTCGATGACTAGGCCACTGCCCCAGTAGATTTGCTGGCCCTACTACTTCTTTTTGCTTTTCGTTGCTATATTTTCAGTTGGCATGCGAGCCATTTATATTGTAAACTCCAATAACTAATTCAATAAAATTTTGTATGATATATTGTGGTATCAGCTTTGTTCACTGTGTGTACTAGCTTTTCTTGAACTAATACAATATACACAGAGAATTCGGGGGTGTTACTCCTAGGTTCTACATGTATGCATGGAAGAACTACTTTGGTAAGCACCTCTACGGCATGGAGGGATTGAAAGGGTGCGATATCGACAGGTGTGTACTCAGCTATACTAGTATAAGCTATGTGATGTGCATGTGAGTATGTAGATATAATTGCATTGCATCGCTAATGATGAAAGATGATTAATGAGATAAATGTGATAATTTGTTATGTTATTGTTTTATTATATACGTGCTGAGTCTTAGACTTATCCTTGCTTATCTGTTGTTTTTAGGTGACCATTGAAAACAACATGCATACGATGGGAGTAGCACAGTCACTTCACATGTCTCATCATCTAGCGCAGTTATCTAGTATTAGTAGTTCATTCATGGAGCAACAAAGTATGTAGTTAGTTTAGTTGTCGAACTTTCATAGTATAACAATAGTTGGATGCACTTAGTTAAACTAATATAATATGTCGAGAAGTTTAATTGTTCATTATTTGTCTCTAAATCTTGATTCAATGACATCGCTAAAAGGTAAGTTTGCTCTTGGATGCATGCATGTGTTCCCTGCATTCTCGGCCACGTGGACTTAAGCATTCCCAAGCGCGTGGACTTGGGTATTCCCGAGCATGTGGATTTAGGAGTTTTTGGGCGCGTGGTTCTAAGTTTATTAATTTTTATTATTCATGTCCATATTATTAGCTATTCTTGTTAATCTTGTTTAGTATCGGTGATAAATGTTTAAAGATGATTTGCTGAAATTATTGGCAAAATATGATAAAGATGATGAAAAATATATAATAAGGTAATATTTTGAGCACATAAAGTACTGGAGTGTTACAGTTCGAGCTGGACTGTTGATCAACGACGCCGTACAAATGGACGTGCATGGAGAGCTTGTGCGACCATGCGATCTTCGTGGGGAGAGGGTGCTGGACAGCGGTGGACGCCAGCCACGACGGTATGGGGAGCAGCTGTATCTACTTCGCTGACGATTCGTCATTCGACGCGTGGAGACCGTCTACTGCGTAGACACTCGGAGAGAATTTTTTTTAAAATAATATATTTTATAATTCAAATTGCAAAACTATACCACGAAATTTTTTTTTCGCAAAAATATACCCCTGTCGCCCGTTGGTTGGGCGACAGGGGCTACTCGCTCTAGGGCTTGGCGACAACTGCCACGTGACACGCCGACAGGTGCACGTCGCCCTCCCAACGGGCGACAAGGGCAAACTCGCCCTCCCAACGAGCGACAGTACCGAAATCGATGCACGGTTGGGCGACAGGGGCGCGGGCGACCTCCTGTCGCCCAACCGGAGGGCGACTTGAGCCCAAATAAAAGCGCACGCTCGGCCGAACGGCAGGGAGAAGAGAAGAGGGTGAAGAGAGAAAAGAGAAGGGAGGAAGAGAAGAAAAGAAGGGGAGAAGAGCGACGGCCGCAGTAATTTTTACGCCTATTTTATGTAGTTTAGGTTAGGGTTAGGTTAGAACTAATTAGTTTCGCGGTTTTTTTTGTTTAGTGTTTAGGTTAGGGTTAGATGTAAATATTTTCACGATTTATTTTGTTTAGTGTTTAGGGTTAGATGTAGTTAAATGTAGTGTTCATATTTTTAGTAATTTAGTGTTTAGGATAAGGATGGCCCATGAACAAACACCGCTCCAAAACATGAGTAATAAACATACGATTATCTGCGTTGTACATACAGTCAGTTCATCTAGTTATTTTCGTGGTTTATTTTGTGTAGTGTTTAGGGTTAGATCTAGTTAAATGTAGTATTTATTTTGTTTAGTGTTTAGGGTTAGATCTAGTTAAATGTAGTGTTTATTTTGTTTAGTGTTTAGGTTGTATTCTCAGAAGTACTGTAGTAGCATCCGATTTGTTTAGTGTGTAGCAAGAAATCATGGTAGTGTTTAGCAACAAAATGTAGTTGAATCTAGTTATATTTTTAGTAATTTAGTCGGTTTGTGAAAATGCATGTACATAGTTGTTTTTACGAATAATAATATGTTGTTACGGTTTTCAGAGATAGATGTCGATAGATATGTTTTTTTACATATAGAAGTGCACGTATATATATTGTTAGGGCTGTAGATGTTTTTTAGAAATACAAGTGCAGAGATGAATATTTTTAGTAATGTAGATATTTTTCGCAAGTGTAGATATACGTACGTAAAGTTTATAGTACTTTTTACGAAGAGTAATTAATTCGTGTGCTAATGAATAGGTTTGCAGATTTGTCAGAATGAGTTCCATTTAGAATCTTTTATGGAGAAGGGGTTGTCATGTATGGTTCGGAGGGTGCGGATCTGAGTAACTTTCAGTATGTGGATAGAAGTTTAAGTAGGGTCGAAGAGCGTACATTTACTGCTGTGTTGAATTGGTTGTATTATACATTTCGCATGGAACAAGAGAAGTGCCAGCTGAAGTTATTTTGCCTTTTCACCATGCGAGACGATCCTGTTTATTGGGAGTTAGTTGAGCTGAAGGGAACTGCAGCTTGGAGGTCATATGTGAGGGGGCGGAGCAACGTGGATGGTGTCGGGTGCTTTTAGTGCAAGCGTATGAAAGGGTTGTTGTTCTCAAAGACCCATCGGACCTTGATGAGTGTAGTGAGCCTCAAAATGAATTCACTTATGGTGACACTGAAATTGGAGAGTCTAGCCGGGAGCCGCATGTTCAGGGTTGCAATGAGGATATTGGCTACCAGAGTGGTGAGCAAGTTGAGATTGGGGAGGATGATGGAAACATTGGGCAAGATGCGCGGGGGCAAGTAGACGAAGGTGAGGAAATTGAGGAAGTAATAGCACAGATGGAAGAGGAAGACCTTGAATATGAACAAGTAGAAGTGGAAGACGACCTAACTCGGATGAGGAAGATGAAGATGTTGAGCCACTTGTGCCAGCAGATTGAAGCACGCATCAATTTTATAACCTGGTTGTAAATGAAGGCAATGATACACCTTAGCAGTATAGCGACAATGAGGTGAGACCTAATAGCATGTACCCCACAAAAGAGGCAGTGCAGGATGCTATCAAAGATTGGGCCTTATCACTAAGAAGAACTTTCAGGGTTAAGAAGTCCACCCCAACCTGCTACGACGTGGTGTGCGAGATGCAAGGGTGCCCCTAGAGAGTGCACGCGTACAAGCCCAAATGGGGCACCCACCGCTATGTTCAAGGTTGAACAACATAGTTGTATGAATGAGGAAACCACGTGGCTCACAGAACACGTCGTCGGGTATATCGCGAGTGTCATGTACCCGCAGATAGTTGAGAACTGAATTTTGAGCCCGTGCTATTATCCGAGCAATTGAGAATGATTTCAAGACACAATTAGCTACGGAAGGCATGAAGGGCAAAGCGAAGGCCTTGGAAATGAGATTTGGGAAATTTGAAGACTCGTACCATAATCTGCCCGACCGCTCGCTTGCATTCTGGGAAGAAATCCGGTACTTTTATGATTATCGGATGTCCGTCAAGGAAGTGGCGAACAAGAGGCATCTCAAGAGAGTTTTCTTCGTATTCGAGCTTGCATTAGGGTGTTCTATCACCGCCGTCCATTGTTGTGTGTGGACGGCACATTCTCGATCGGGAAATACAAAGGACAAATAATGAATTTGTGGGCGCCGACGCGAACAACCAGATTCGCTGTTGTCTTTGCCTTCGTGGAAAGCGAGAACTATGAGAGTTGGCTGTGGTTTCGCGGAACTTGAAGATCGGGTGATGAAGACTCGCCAACATGTGTGCATACCGCATGACAGCATCTTTGGTCTGCTTAGTGCCATCGACGATTACAAACAGGGAAGAGGAGCTATTTCCTGGGTGACTTGCAGAGCCGATGGTGCATGAGGCATTTGGCGCGAACTTCTATAAGCAATTCAAGAACAAGGAACTGATGAACATGTTCAAGAGGCTATGTAAGCAGAACCAAGATAGCAAGTCCCGTACTCTTTGGAAAAATCTTGATGAGCTAGCAAAAAAACACAAAGAGACTACTAGCAGTGTAACACAGGAGCAGGCAGAGCCTTTATTCCCTCTGGCAACAGAAGATGAGGCGACGAGTCGTCGTCGAAGGCAAAGGCCGATCAAATATTTCTCGGACTGGATAAAGCACGAGCCCAAAGATAAGTGGTCATTGTTACATGACACACATGGTGCTAGATACGGTGTCATGACGACCAACTTGGCGGAGGTGTACAACTGGGTAATGAGAGGGATGAGGTGTCTCCCGTTGGTAGGAATTGTCGAGGTAGTGCTGCGGGGTACAACCAAGTATTTTGTGGATAGGCATAAAGCTGCAGAAGTAGTAATGAGAGATGAGAATGCCTTGTACTCAAGCATGATAAGTAAATACATGGATGAGAAGAGTAAGAAGACGGGCAAGCATAGAGCTATCAAAGTAGGTTCACGAACAATGCGCTTCGAGGTGATATGCAGGGATAAAGGACGGCGGGGAACAAACCAGAAGGTTATCACCCAAGAGTGCATCTTACAGGCTGAATGTCAATGCTCGTTTAACAAACCCCTCCTATTGCATAGGCCATGTTCTCATGTGATAGCTGCATGTGCATTATTTGGAATGCGACCCGGTACATATCTATCTGAATATTTTACAAAGGAAAAGGTGATGGCAACCTGGGGCGAGGAGCTATATGGTTATGGTGTTGTCGGTTCTTTCACCACAACCCCTAGTATCGACGAAAGGTTCTGGGTCCCTGACTTTGATGCAAGATCATACAAAGGAGGCCGTCGCAAAACAAGGCGTATCAGGAATGATATGGATGAGTCCGAAACTGGTAAGCGCGTGAAGAAATGTTCGTTGTGCAAGCGAACAGGTCACACGTTCAAGAACTGCCAGCCACATAACGAAGAGGATGAAGGAGATGGCAACCCGACGGCGGGGGAAGGATCGTCGTCTGCAAGGCGTGGTGGACGACGTTATCGGACTACCGGAGAAGCTATTTGAACTATTAGATGCTATATGTCAAATTATTATTTTGTTCATGTAATGTGCGTTGTAATCTGTTTTAATATAATTTGATGATGTAATGTGCGTTGTAATCTGTTTTAATATAATTTGATGATGTAATGTGCATTGTAACCTGTTTTAATATATTTTGCTGATGAAGTGTTCGTTGTAATCTGTTTTAATATATTTTGCTGATGAAGTTTTCGTTGTAATCTGTTTTAATATATTTTGTTGATGAAGTGTTCGTTGTAACCTGTTCTAATATATTTTGCTGATGTAGTGTGCGTTGTAATATGTTTGATTATATTTTGTGGGCGCTTGTGTATTTATTTGTACGCATTTGGTTCGATGTATTGTTATGATTCTTGTGTATTTATTTGTACTCATTTGGTTCGATGTATTGTTCTCATGTTTGTGTATTTATTTGTACGCATTTGGTTCGATATATTGTTCTGATGCTTGTGTATTTATTTGTATGTAACTTTCCTTTTTGTAATTTGTAGGTATGGCTCACCAGGCTGTAGATGACGACTAGCCCTTTGAGTTGGTAGACCCAGTCGTTGACGGTCGTCACCGTGCACACTTCGCCACCGCTTCACCAGAGGAGGGACAGGACCCTCAGGAGCTGTGCGTACTATGGCCGAGGCCACCGCGGGAGCTCTGGACCCTCGATCCACGTTGGATCCCCAGGTAACGTAGTTATCTTTTAATTCCAAAATATTCTCGATGCAGTATCATAATCTGCTTTAATTAACTAGTGCGGTGCTCATATTAATTTAATATTTACATTTCAGATATCTTTGAAAGCAGGATTGCCGCCATCGCACGGATGGTGGAGGCACACGCAGTGCGCAGGGAGGGACGCGAGTCACCGGTTCCGCTTGTGAGTCCCTCTCACCGCTCGTGGATCGGTGGAGACCGAGACGACACCTTCCACTTACCTGTCGGGAGATGGCGATAACTTTGGAGGACGTCTCCTACCTCCTCGGTCTCCCGATTGGTGACCCTGTGGTGCCGCAGACGCCGACCCGTTGTGGCGGGATGAGGTACTTGCGCGGTTCCATGGTGTGCTACCGCTGCGCGCATCGAGTCTTCACCAAAGACCCATGGTCCAACACACAGTGGCTTCGCGGTTCGTGGTAAGCAACTAACCTTTCAAACATAACTTCGCTTATATATATTGGCTAGACTAACAAGAAAACTTAAATTTACAGGTGGAGCACATCGTCGAGCCTGCGGACAAGCACAGGGTGAGCCGCCACCTTGAGGCGTACCTGCCCGGCTGTTTGGCCGGTGCATGTTCACCACTCCCACGGGATAGCGTGGGCAGCACTTCGTCCGATTCGCGAGGGCGATCGCGGACGCACCCTTGACGCCGCGCCGCAGACTCTCGGGATCGCGGTCCTCTGCGCGACGTACTGTGGGCTCTGCGACGGCTGTGGGCGGATCACCGACGGGTCGATCCTCACCGGGTGTCCACTGCTTCTGCAGCTTTGGGCATACGAGAGGTTCCAGATCGAGCGCCCCAGGATCGACACGAGTCCTCTTTTACACGATGGTGACGATGATGTCGACGCGCCGACTATGGGCACCATCTGGTGTTACCGACGGGTAAGATATTGCAAACCACGGTTGTGAAACCTACGCTTTAACATTTCTCAGTACTAATGGTAATGTTAATTTTTCTGTCGTCACTGCAGCCTAGGTGGGCACACAGCACGGTGTGGCTTAGCTACCCGCAGTTCGACGCTGCGTTCGACCACCTCACTGAGAACCGCGTACGCTGGACGCCGTACACAGCGGGAGACATCGAGCTACGTGTGACAGGTGGATTGTCCACCCTATGCACACACGACGCGGCGTACTGGCGTACACGTCGGTTCCTCGTGTTCGACATCCTGGTCGAGGGCTACGCTGTCCATCGAGTGATGAGGCGATTCGGTCTCACGACAGAGTTCCGGCCCAGTCGGCGGCAGTCCCACACGGCGTCCACACGTAAGTTCCCTACATCGATGTTCTCTAATCTATACGGTGTAATGACATGTAATAATGCTATATTTTTGCTCATCCGCAGGCAGACTAGGAGAGGCGGGCATGGGGGCACCCCATGGCACGTACGTATGGCGCCATGGGTCGAGGAGTGGGGAGGAGCCTTGGACGACGTCCATGCCGAGGATGCGCCGTACGACCCGCAGACGTACCAGGGGTACCGACAGTGGTGCACTTCCCGTACCCGTGTGCGTTTGGTACGTGTCGACTCGGATCCTCCTAGACACATCCCCAGGGTGAGGGACACGTATCCACGCCATACGGACTGGGTTCTGCACGATGCGGTAAGTTTTGTCTAATGTATGATGTATTTTCGTATGGCATTTTCCAGAGTAATGTGTTAGGTTAATTCGTAATGTATTTTTCAGACTGATGTGCTAGCCCGGTACTACGAGGAGTCCGGAGCTTCTGCCTCGCCTGCCTCGTGGGGTAGATGTGACCAGAGAGGACGTGACCTCCTTCTTCGCGAGGTTCAGGGAGAGCGCCAGACGAACCCTCGAGTTGGCAGGATGCCGCACGCCTCGTGATGTGGTTGACGCCGCTCGCGGAGTGCCGCTTACTGCAGGGAGGAGTGCTCCAGGTACATCTTCACACGCCATGTCCTCCCGTCCCACCGTCACACCGACTTACGCGACAGGGCGAGCTTCTGGACACGCTGGTCTAGCACCTCACGTCGGAGGTGAGTACTTCGTCACACTTCGTATGTTGTCTAATTATTTTTTGAATGTCACCAACAATTCTTCACTTCTTACAGGCTCACAGGCACAGTGGTTCTCCTCTGCAGCTTCACCTGCCCCTGACGACTACGAGGGGCAGTTTGATGATGCAGCCCATGCGGATTACGACCTCGACGATGGTGACGTGTCGAGATACTTCGTTGGTCCGGATGTGCCTGGATCATCGCAGTTGCAGGGAGCACCACCACCGACGCAGCCTTCTCAGCCGGTGTACGCTACACCTCCAGCTAGACCACAGAGGGCCCACCACCCACCGGTGCAGTTGACGTACTCGCAGGGGCAGGTTCGCAGGAGGCCTGCCCAGCCGCGAGGAGGCGCCCAGAAACGGGGGCGCCAGTAGTTTGTTATGTTATTTTAGCTTATGTATTTGGTTATTACGTTGTGACGTGCTTTTCATCTTATGTATTTAGATGTATACGATATATTTTTGTTATGTTAGTAACCTTTTACTTTTGGTTATGAAATATTGTTATTCCGTGTTACAGTAGCCCTACTTTCAAGTATGACGAAGTACTAGCGTGCAGCAGCTTTTCAGAGCGAATAGCCTACTCACGGGAGTGCAGCCTTGTCAGGCCGAGTAGACAAGTCACATGCATCAGCTTTGTCAGCCTTGTCGGGCCGATGAGACAAGTCACATGCATCAGCTTTGTCAGCCTTGTCAGGCCGATTAGACAAGTCACATGCATCAGCTTTGTCAGCCTTATCAGGCCGATTAGACAAGTCACGTGCATCAGCTTTGTCAGCCTTGTCGTGCAGCTTTGATGATGGGTGACACGTCGTGCGGTATTTCACAGAGGATGCCGGCCCATCAGTGATGTAGTTGTGTGAAGCAACCCCTCACCACCACTATAAAACCGGCCGAGGGGTAGACATCCAACACCGCAAACAAGCAATACACGCCAACTGAATCTACACAAATTATGGCACGATGTCGTTCTACCGTCGCCTCTTCAGCAAGCAGAAGTCATCCTGCCCCGAGTACCCGGATACTAGTAGCGTTGACGCCCCAGTTCTGCCGGAGTTGCCCCGACCCAATTGCGACTGCAACCTTCCGGCGAAGATGATGCAATCTACCCACGGAGATACGGCCGCCGCGCCACTATCGCAGTTGTGCGCTCTTCGGGTAAACTGCTGGTGTCCATACAATACAGAGTAACATTACCATTTCATGCATCGTTCTTTCTTTTCTCAGCACAACGACCGGTGTTGCTTCTTCCAATGGATCGACGGGCCGGAACGACGTGACTACGAATTTGTCTACAACTGCCACGACGCCGACCCCGCTTCACCCGAGAACTTCAACCGGTGGGAGAGGCCACCAGGATACGTCCCCGTTCTAGAGCGACCATAGTTCAGGGCCGTTGGGCAAGAGGCCAACCAATCGGTGAGTTTCATGCGACGAACTCATGCTTCACTCACAAAGTAGTAATTCTAAACCAGTTCATCGCATATAGGAGTTCAAAAAGAAAATTGCGAAATTGCTCGAGTCAAAGGAGAAACCTCCTCAGGGGCCACCCGAAAGTCCCGACTTTTGCGAACACGGCCTTCAGGCAGTGGTTGATTCCTGCCACGATGAACTAGCGGACCGGAGATTCTATCGGTGCCCCTTGGCCGAGGATGAATGGTGCGGCTACTTCAACTGGGTGGACCCGAGACGTACCACCCACATCTCAAACTTCCGTATGGGATAAGCGGGGAGCAACCCTCCCGTGGTGCTACTACCGCCGTAAAAGCTGGACCGAGTACGCCTACGGTGTTATTCAACGACCACAGCGGGCATCTTGATTGATCGCAGGCACGCTTCCGGTTGTACAAGGACAAGCCCAACACACATCTCCCGCACCATATAGTGGAGTGCGAGCGAAACAGAGCGGCGTCTCGGCAAGTCTCCGCCAACGCCAACGCAACAGAGGTGCAAGAGGGTACCTCCTCTCAAGAGGAAGGGACAAGGGAAGTAATGGCCGAGGTCCGCACCACGCAACAAATCCTTGATGCGTTCGCGCACCATCCGGAACCGGGTGGTATTAATATAGGGACGCCGGGAATCGGGATGACCAAAAATTTCATCTTACACACCGAGACGACGGCATAGGCCACCCATTCGGCGACTCACGGGAGCACCGCGGATCCCATGGAGTTCTTTCATAGTGGGATTGAGCGGTGTCCGAGGACAGATCTTAAAATTTACACGGTCGTAATATGCGTAAAATGTGGGACATCATTTCGTTTGTACCAGATAGGCGGAACGATCATTTGTTCCACCATGACAAACAATGCTTTCGTTAGTTAGTTCGTCAAGCAATTTCGTCACTGTTGTAATGCCTTTGTAATATAATCTAATCTATTGCTTATTTTATCATCTGAACTTTCGGTGCATCTGCCCTTATGTATGTTCAACAAATAGTTTAAGTGCTATGTACTAAATATTCATAACATGAGTTGTCGTCGACTATAATAATTATGGGTTATTGCACTAGTGGAAAATACATGCAAAGCAAGGTGTAAATTTATTCACATGCAATAACGCGATTTGTTCACATGCAATAACGCGATTTTGTCCACATGCAATAACGCACAAGGCTACGAATTGTTCACATGCAAAAACGCGATTTTGTCCACATGGAATCACGCAGAATGCTGCGAATTGTTCACATGCAATAAGCGTCTGATTTACAATTGTTAGAGTTAATTAATCCTGTAACAAGAGAGGAGTCCGAACTGAAATATGAAACAAAAGAGTTTGATCTTGATTTAGTTTTGAATGCGTTTCTGATTCTTCGAATTGCCGGTTAAGAGTATAAATTCCTAGGTAGTCCTGAAATTTATAAGCAAGTGAACAAAGAGAACAGCAAAATGTGATAGTTGTGTTATACTATAAATATTATTCTCTATGTACAATTGTGTTATTCCTTGTGTATAGGTGTGTTTATAATCCATGTGTTGTACCATAAATAATTTACTTCAATCCTAAATCTGTTTATCCAAATGTTTTCACCTTTTTTGAAGTCTCTGAGAAATTTTTTCAAAAATTTGGAAATTTCCTCCCATGTCGCCCTTTCATTGGGCGATTTCTACATGTCGCCCTACCATTGGGCAACATGATCCCATGTCACCCTACCATGGGGCGACTTGTACACGTGTTGCCCTACTGTTGGGCGACTTCTCCTCTCGCCCAACTGCAGTGCGAATAAGAGGTCCACCTCACTGTCCAGTTAGCAAGTCGCCCTATGGTAGGGCGACAGTAGCACATTTTTGCAATTTTTTGATTTCATGGTATATTTCTGATATTTGAATTATAAAATATATTATTAAAAAAAAATCCACTCGGAGATCGACGTCGCTGCTAGTGTGTGTTGATCGCGATTTTCGACTTCCTAAACAAATTTTTTTTCTTGTTTGCAACTCTTGTATATTTATATATGCATACCACTTTATATTTGTTTAGGAATGCCTTGCATATGTACATTCTATTTCTATATCAGATGATTGATATGGAGTTCAAATTGAAGTTCTTCTTCCCCGCAACAACACCTAACTCGCCACTTGGTCTTTCTTTAAACGTTGACGACCCAGCCACAACATCGAGGCAGGCGTTATGTATTTGTGCATGTGACCACACAAATCGCCAATCCAGCTCGTTGGCCGGTGACGACCCAATCGCGTCAACGCACCGTAGCATTAAGCCTCGATGCACAGGTAAGACCTGATTTGAAGGACCGTAGCCCACCCAGCAGGCGTGAGCAGGGTTGCAGACTCGGCACCTCGCTTGCTCTCTTCTCAGCCTTCTGGGCTCGAAAGATGGGACTCTGTTTCTGGTGTTTTCTTTCGAAAAGTAATGGAATCTAACTTGTTGGAGTAGATCTCATTCAAGACGTCAGAATGACAGTGCCGATAAATTTCGAACAGACCTAATTTATGGACATCAACCAATTCGATTCTCCAACTGTTAGTTTCGTTAGGCAGTATAAAGTATAAATAAGCCGCTAATATTCTAAGCTTGACAAATATAGTGCCCAGAATAATGGGCCAAGACCCCCCCAAAAAAAACGAAACCCTTCAACATCATGAGCATGAGCATGACATTAAGATGATCCATCGAAAGTACTTCTCAGAGCACGACTAAAAAATTCAGCCTGTGTCAAACGTAAATCGAGCAATTTCATGTTTATGTGAAGTTCCTGCCACAACATAATCATCTCTGCTAATGGATAGGGTGGTACTGCGCTGATACTCGTTTAGGAGGAAGTTTGCGAAGGATGAATAGGACAAGGGCAGAGGGCAATATCTCTGTCAACTGTAGAGAAAGTAAACGAATAAGAATATAAATGGTAGACTAAGAAGGCAATGGACTTCTGATGATACTTACCATATAGTAGAAGAAATCCAGGAATGGATGATCCAAAACCTCAAGAGAGAGATCAGGATCAAATGATGACACTGCCACCTATCATAACATTAAAACAGTGTAAATTTATGAACATATGAAAAAAATAGTGAAAACAATTAAAACAAAAGCACGCATGTAGACCTCATACTGGATTTGTGATTTATAGGCAGTTAAAGGTGTGCAAAACCAAGCCGAACCTAAAAATACTTAACTGGTTTTACCAAAATTGATGGTTTATTTAGTATTCAGTATGGTATGAGGTTAAATGGAAACCAATATTTGGTATTGTATTTTGGCCATGAAAACCGAAATACTAAATTACTAATGTTCTAGTTGTAGAACCAACTACTATTTAGTCCAGCCCAGTCTTGTGAACCCCCACATGGACTTGCAGTGCCAGTACCACTACCACAGTGGCATGCAGTCCTTAGTGGTCATTATTCTAGGTGCAAAACTCTCGCAACCTGCAAGCTATTGAGCACAGACTGCAAGTCTGCAACAAGGCAATATCCAAGCTGTAGTATAAAATTGTAAATTGGAGTTAATCATCTATATTGTCTTATGCTACTGCAACTGTAAATTTGTGTTCTTAACTGTTGCCTCGTCTAATTTCAAAAGTGACAATTTGGTATTTACTGAACAGAAGAAAATTAATTTGGTATGTACAATAATGTATTGAAATATTGAATTGTAGTTTAGTAAATTTGATATTACTTTCGCATTACCAAAGTTATAAAAAATACACATGACACCAAACAGAAAATACCACACACACAAGGGTACAATGACATGGGTGCACATGCAAGATAGAGTTGATAGCATCAGGTGATTTTACATCTAATGCTCTGCAGGTGTTCACATAGAGTTATGTTTTGTACCACTAAAGAAATAAGCATCATTCTTGAGAGTACTTCTAAAATAAAACGAAGAGCTGGGCAAGAAGAACCAAATGAATGTACTCACCACAACGCATCTTATCAGGAAACAGGTAAAGCAAATTGCTGTCACAGTCCCAACCTGACAGATGTTTCATAAATGCACAGTTAGCACATAAGTTTACAGCACCAGAGGAGCTTATGCTAGACATGCAGAAACAGAACAATTAAGTACAGTCATGCATCTATAAACATAATGACATCCAAATAATTGCAATGTTTCAACACTCAAGTACACTCAGAAGTTTTTTGAAACAGAAAGTTGTGCCAGATAGACCAACAAAAGTATGTGATTTGTTATCCACAACAGCCTAATATTACAAACAGGAGAGGAAATTTGTAAACGCTACATGTAAAAATAGTGTAATAACCTCATAAAGCTTCTTTCTCCGTCCCTTTGATTCGATTGGGAAGCGTCTCAGCATGAAAAATAGCCTAAACAAAAGAAAAAACACACCTTCCAAATAAATCACTTACTGAAAGCCACATATGTGCAAAAGAAATTAAACGATCTACCTTCCACCATATATTAAGAAACCCAGAAGAGCTATAAAGGAGACAACTGCAAAAAAAAAAAAAAAAACCATCAGCGAGCTACACAGCTTAAATAAACAGACAACTTTTCAGGCAAAAGCAAGAACATAGACAATACCTGATATAAATATTTTGCTCACAAGCTCAACCAGAGGATTATCATTTATTCCAAGGTATACCCAAATAAAAACCTGTAAACACCTTCTATTAGTAATAAATCACTGTACAGAAGGATCAATTGCGCAACAAGTCAGATCAACTGTGCAACAAGTTGGACACATGTAGATACATGAAAAATACTTGTCGAAGACTGTAAGAATAAATCAATTGACCCATGCATGTTACTATTGTAATTAATTGAATAAACAATTATCATGAAAAAAGCATACAAGTAATAGAATCACTTGACTAGGTAAAAACCAACCTGAATTACATATATGGTGCTATTAACTACGATGAATATAATCCTTAGCTTGTCCGTGGGAAGATTCTTAGCCTGGAATACATATATAAATTAACAAATAAATACCTCCATCAGTTCATGGATTAAATTTTTGAAAAGGTAAAAGATGTAGTTAGCACCTGATGGTATATTTCTGCCCAGAACAGCACAAGTAACGTATAGGTTGAGAAAAATAGAAGACCAGGAAGGTCTAATAACACCAAAGTATACACCTGTTAAAACATAAGAGTTTTGTTGAGCAATCAAACTACAAGGCTAACATTAGAAGTTAGGGAAAGTCCATCGAGCAGTCCATAAATAAAACTATGAATTGTGAAATGCAAGCATAAATTTCTCATAATTATTAGTACAACAGGAATTTAGATAGTGACTAGTCTGTACTACAAAAAAAAAGAACTCGATAATTTTTGGACCAATCAGCTTAGGTGAATGGTTCTTACTTTTGTTTGAAAAAGGAACACATGTGCATGAAATCCAAATACGACACCACGAACTGCAAGAGGAACCCCATAGTTGGTGACAACAGATCAAAAGGAAGAGATAAAACAAAATAACAGCACAGCACATTACCCCCATTTACTATGAAGTTCATAAGATGGAAAACTTTCTGTGTGGTCCAACCAAATTCAGGCACCCGCAACTGAATTCTAATCAATTGAACCTGCAAGAGGAAAGAAGTTAAGCAAACTTATAATGTTGGAGTCAAACAAAAGGTAAAATCATTTTGAGGTATCATAAAGCTTGACTAAACAAAATGGAATAACATTAATGACAATTACCACCGTGAATGACATTCATAAGCCCAGATGGAATTAAACTTCATTTAACTCCCAATTGAAGTGCAAATTAATGTCCTCACATGTTTCAGTTCAATGACGGACTGACAAATATCTTATATGCGTAGCGCCATTGCGGTAGCGCTTCATTTCATTAATCAATACTCAACAAACATTTCATTAAATCAGTACTCAACAAAATAACATTCATCCAAACATTAGCTGAATAGGAACCTCAACATTTGAGAAAAACAAGGTTAATTGCACAATTTAGAAAATACTAGTGCAAAAATAAAGGTAATTGTAGGAAAATAGTAACAACAGTCCCTTGTCACTCTTCAGTATGAACAGAATCTTTTTAAAATGTTACAGAAATCTGCCCTTTATCTTGTCACTCTGTAAGACAGTTTCAACATATGCACTCAAACCACTAAGCTCAAAAGGAATTAAGTGAGATAGATGACATAATCAAACAATGCAGCGCCAAATTAGCTTTTTAAACTAGCGCAGTAATTACAATTTACAAAACAGTGTGAAAACAGTTTTTCCCTTCCAGACGACTAAAACGAAAACAATCCAAGGAGGAGGTAACCACCAAGTAGGCGTACACTATACACAATGGAAAAAAACAATAAAGGCAAAACTTAATGCCCATTAGAGGAAGGGATAAATACATTTTTGCCTAGGCTACTTCCACTCAGGCTTATTTTGGTCCCACTACTTTAAAAATTGTTCAAGTTCAAATTAACCCTTCTACATCAAACCAGCTCAGTTTGGTCCATTTGTTGTAATTTTACCATTTGGATGACAAAAAACACATGTCAACAACAGGGGCATGGTGTGAGGTTGTGTCAGCCCACAAGGAGCTCATGAATACAACATAGGCACACATAGTTGACCCCTCTCTCCTACCCCCCACTGTGGCCTTTTCCATAAATGTCATGCTGAGTCAATCCGTTGTGCTTGTGATTCTGACTAAACTTCACATCATACCCCTTCATCGCCATGAATCATTAGATACATCATAGACCAAACTGAGCTGGGCTTTAAGTAGAGAAGACTAATTTGGTCAATTTTTAAGAAGAGGGAATAAAGTAAAGTACAATTGTCCCTTTGCAGCCATCATTTGAAAAATCCTAGCTGCTGTCACCACTCAAATGGCTTAGTCTAAACCGTCACATCTTAGCTGTTCTTAACCTCTAAATAGCCACAATTTGGCAGGTTGTAATGATGAGTAAGTCATGTTGGTTTTGCTCTCTATGATTGTCCTGCAAAGTCCAGATCATCATGTTCTCATCTAAAACTTTGATTAACTATTACTTCAGACAATTTTTGCCAAAGAAATAGAATAACTATGGTAAAAATTTTAGTTTATGTATGCAGCATACAAAAACATATTTCACATTCTTTCCGGTCATTCATGTGGGAGTGAGATGGAATTGGAAGAAAGTGGAAGGGGAGCTGTCTGTCTGTCTGTCCCCCCCTCCCCTCCCCCTCACGGCGCCCCGGCGAGGCGAGTCGCCTCTGGGGCGCCTGGACGCCTAGGCGAGGATTAGGCAATCAAAAAGAGACTACTAATATCAGTATTTCTATCAATCTCAACCTGGCCCAGCCGAGCCAGACCATCAGAACTGGCCCAGCTGAGCAACCCACCCCCCCTCTCTCTCTCAGCCGAGCCGGCCCAGCCCACCCCCTCTCTCCCACTCTCGGTCTCTCCGCATGCCGCCGCCCCTCCACTCCCTCTCTCCACCCCGATCCGGAGGAGCTCCCTTCCGTTTGGCGCTGCTCTCCCCTCCCCCAGCGCCGCCTTCACCTTCTCCCCCCGAGCGCCGCCTTCTCCCCGCGCCCTCCTTTCCCGGCCAGGCGAGGCAGGCGGCCGCCGGCGACTAGGCGTCGCCGTGATAACCATGCTGGACACAGACACACGAGTCGGAATCCAACTCGGATTTGAGGTGTCCGATTCGGCCAAAAAATTTCGAAACGGGAAATGCTACTCGGAATTGGACATGGGTGTTGGAATCTGACTTGGATTTGAGGTGTCCGATTCGGTAAAAAAATTTGGACATGGGTGTCCGAGTAACACTGCCTATACTACTTAGAGACTCCTCCAAGAGCCCACACATTAATCCTAGGGACAAAAAGCTAGAAATTACTACATTAATCGCAGAAAAGAAAACATATCTAGAAATTTCCACATTAATCAGAAAAACAGAAAATCTAAGTCGTCAGTCTGATCAAGGTTGTGCATGAAAAAAACAGTGGCACAACCTTTTGTGTTAGGAATAGAACTAGGAACTGATGCATGTCCGATCTATGTTTTTTCCATACAAATATATAACTGCAGAATTTAAAACTATAAATACTAGAAAAATGAATTAGGACAACAAAAACTTAAATAAATTAATTTTCGAAATTAACAATGATTGAATTTAAATCTTCATGTTTGTATAACTTCTATGGAGGTCTCTCTAAAAGGCTCCATATTAATTATAAAAGTGAATTACTACACCTAAGCGGCAAAAGGGAATAAAACGATAGAACAACTAAGCGTTTCGTCCCAAACAAGTTGGGGTAGGCTAGGAAAGAAACCCAATCAAAGTCAATAAAAACCCCTAAACTTTTGAAAAAAAATCCCACAAAAAACAGAGAAAGGGGCAAAAAAAACTCAACATATATGGACCTAAGGCCCCATTCTATATTTATCAAAGTTGTTTTCCTGCCCACCAATTCTATAAGTATACAGATATCAACAATGTGTGAAGAAATATAGGAAACAACCAATTCAGCCAATTAATATACGCCACTCTTCACAAAAGAAAAAAAGATTAACTATCATGTCATCACATAAAAATAGAACATGTACAATAATAAACTATTAATATATAAAATATGTTTTTGACCAAATATATAATACTTTAGGATTTACACAAATGTAATAAATTGTTTCATAAAATAACTAGCATGTGCAAACGCACAGGTTGATGAGTAATAATTTATAAAAAGTGTCAATCATAGCCATAGAAAAGTATTTTGAGAAATAACTGAAGCAAGTTGTAAACAACTTAGCTGTCATGATGGCAACACTTGACCCTTGGTGTTCATGGCACCATGGCGGTCATGCTCCAGCAATATAAGTAATGCTTATGCGCAATTTGATGGTAACCTACAATCTCAGATAGCTGCAGTGGAGAAGCTCAAGCCACAGTGCTAGCACTACATGGCAGGTTCGCTGCATCCACTGTTTTTATACCACTCATCGCTAGCACTAGAGCATGCTTCAACAGTGGAAACTTATAGAAATCACAAGCAACAAAGGATCAGCCATCAAGACATGGCTAACCATGAGAACAGCAATGCGATGGACAACCTCCAGTTATGGCATTGGCGATGTGGCAATGGATTATAGGAAATTTGTGAATCACATGGATTATAGAGTTTTCGTTTAAAGTGCACTGGGCCTTTTTTGAGCCTGGAAGATTCTAACAGTCTAAAGGGAAACAATGCCTTGGATTTTGGTATGACGACAATATAATGATTGACTAACGACAACAAAGATATTAATCCTTAATTTAAAAATGGCAAGATATGGGTCCAAAATAGGTTAGTGTAGCGCAATAGCGCATGGGCAGCGGTGGAACTACACCTGAGGAAACAAGGGATGCAGGTCCCCTCCCTCTGGTACAACCGTCTAATACAGTTGGGTCTGCAGCTATATAAACATGAATATTAGATGTCAAATGGTGAATCTGTTAGATTCTGAAATTGGTGGTTGCGAGTTCGATACTCCACCATCTGTATTTGTTCTATATTCTTGAGTCTTTTCAGTTTTCACACCTCTTCTTTTCTCACTTTGTATGGCGCATATAGTTATTATGCTGACCCTTCTCCACTGGTCAGCGCCCCCTTACATAAAGTTTTAGTGCTGTCCCTGTTCATGGATAACAATTTAGAGTGAACTACTGCCCATTACATATTACCATGATTCACTAACTAGGATACCAGTGTGAATACACGTCATGCTTGCAATTTCCCATTCAACTCATAATTCAGAAAGGAAATCCAGGCGGGTTCCTTTATGCAATAGGGTATACATGGTATAACAAGCTAAGCCTCAAGATAAATGGCCACACGCTAACCATAGCTTTAGTCTACGCAAACAACATTATGTAGCCACAATTTATTTCCAACAATGACACCCTTCAAACATTCATGTCACAAGTACCCCCAAAAACGAACTTTTGGGACAGAGACGCTACCAATCCCCATAGACTAAGCATCCCCACCCCGCAATTTGATACATCACCGGTTCCGATGGGGATTGGCGATTCGGCGACGTTAGGGTTACAGGGTTTGAAGAAGGTTCAGTGGTATACCAGGGCGACGGTGGAGACGAGCGCGTAGGCGGCGGAGAGGGAGAAGAAGGCGCCGTCCTGCCATGCCGGCGACTCGTTCACCTCATCCCACCAGCCCCGCAGCGCCACCGCGAGCCCTCCCGCCGCCGCCGCCATCTCCGGGGACGGCAGCGTCGACAGGGACGACGAGACCAGCTTCCTCATCTCCCTCCCTCCCTCCCTCCCTCCCTCTCTCTCTCTCTCTCTCTCTCTCTCTCTCTCTATATATATATATATATATATATATATATATATCTTATCTCTTCTCCCCTCTCTCACTCTCTCGTCTTTGTCTGGGCGTCAGCGAGAGCTCTAATGAGAGATCAACAGGAGATAAATGGGAAGAAAGGGAAAACGGAGGAGAATGCGGCGCCCAATCAGCTCTCTCTTGCTTCCCTTTCGATTGTTTGGGCAGGCCGCGGACATGTGGGCTCGGGAAATTCCTGGCCTACCTGTCAGTGATTGATTTGCTCGACACTCGTTCGTATAGGGTTTGACCGTGAGTGGGACCCAAAAGCAGTGAGCGGGGGATGGATGGCTTCGTGGGGTCACGACTCGGCCTCGAGTGGATCGCCAATCTTACTGGGGATGCTCTGGCCCCACCTAGACTTGGACCCACGAGTCAGTCGAATATCTGAGTCGTGGGGCCCGGTTTGTAGTGACAAAATCGTGGGTCGGGCTTTTGCCAGTTCGTACACGTTTTTCACATATACGACAATATATAATCACATTTAAAATTTATAATATATACCCATCGTGATATAATCTGATCCAAATATATAAATATTTCTGACACTTATACTATGAAAATGCATTACAATACGATTAAAAAAGGAACAGATCCCACATGCTAATTTTTACTACAGTCTAGAAATGCGACCCATAAAATTCATAGCTAAGGCACTTAGCCAGTATGAAAATTGTGGCACATAAAGATGGTACCACCGTGACATCCAAATATAAAAATATCCAAACATGTTTGATTAAGATTGCGAGTCATCCTCACACTACCACACAAAAGGTTATCTCTCACACCTACGGTTTTGACCTTTGCATGAAAATCCGTCCACAAAGATCTAGAGAAAATTATGTTAAAACTATCACAGACGGTTAGTTCTAAGCACCGTCTATCGTAGTCAAGCGAAGATCATTTTCACAGGCAATTCAGACATCTTAACCATCTGTGATGAAACAGATACGATTCTTGTTTTGTAGCCATCTGTGATGAATCAACTTGTCACGGACTGCTGTGTTTTTGAAGACGTATGTTACGTGACATTGATGGTTTATTCTTACAATCTTCTTTGTAAGTAAACTTATCACCGACGGTTGTATTTATGGAACCGTCTTTACTGTAGTATGTACTCTTCAGTTTTTACCGCGATGGTTTGTATAATTAAGCTTCGGCTTCTCCTACCTTCTTTAACCATTAATAGTCTTCTAATCTGCCTTCTTCTTTGCTCTCATTAGCTTCTGTTCTCCGCATTCCTTCACTGGTGATGGAATCTCGGGTAACGTCCTTTTCGATTTCTAAATGTCCTTTTATTGCATCTAATTAATAGAAATTAATTTCAAGGATCATTTTCTACGCCAACATCAGAGCAATTGGCCCAACAGCAGTAACCCAACTCTATGAGGCAATGGATGGCAAGAACTATGGCAAGATTATCATGCAACGATTAGGCTAAGGCCCCTCAATGGGCAATCTCTACTATAATTGTCGCAAGAAAGGACTCCAAAGCCAATGCGGCGAACAATGAAACTGCTTGGGCACATCCTAGAAAATGGTGAGAAGTATATGTCTACCTTTGTTCAATAGAAAGATCACGTTTTCCATTTAGCCTTGCAAGACCGCCTTCACCGAACGAAAGAAGTGGCGAGAAAAGCCAACACATAGATTCGAACCTTTGCTACATCCCAAGTGGAAATCAAATCGGTGATACACCATGGCAAGGCGAAGATGTCCACCCTGAGGGTCCAACTCATGGCCAGTTGAGCACGTCTCAACGCTGAAAGTGTCATCGCGCTAGCTAGGATTCCTCGCAAGAAGAGGTGGCTTCGTCAAGCCAAGAAGTTCGTCAAAAGGAACGAAGGCAAAAGGTGGAGGGCCATCTGGTTTGATGATATGTGTGTGAAAGAGAAGATAGAGGCCGATGACGTGGCTGCAAAACTGAGCTCATAGTTGGTAGATCTTTTGAAGGATCGCTATGACACAGATATCGACTTCTTAGGCTTTTAGACATCCTCCAAGGATACCATGTAAATACTATGGCCCTTAATTTTTGAAAGACTTACCGGCGATCTACCAACGCTTTTAAATTCAAATGCCTGTGATGTTTTCATTTCATATTATGCCTGCGATGACAACCTATGATGTTTTAGCCTGCTTTAGACTTGAGCAAATAACACCATGTTAGCTCAGTACTCTTTCTCTATGCTCTATAACTTATAAACGCACATGATAGACAATTTGGACAGAACAACCGCATGTGATGTGTTAGCTTATTACAAATGGTTTTCTTTCAAAGTAGTTTTCTGGGATATTACAATTCACAAACAATTGTAAGAACAAACCGTCTATGAAAGTAAACTTAGCACATACGGTTTTGTGTTGAAACTGCCTGTAATAACTTGAGCAGTTGCATATTGGGAATCACACAGGTTGCTACTATAATTTTAAATGCTCTTCCTCTCATCGTTGCCTCTTTATATTCTTCTCAAACGTTTTATCTCCATTGTCGTTTGGGAATCCTCATCTGTCGTATCTTCTTCTCAAGCTTCTTCATCATTTCCTTCTCATCTCGTTGCTCTGGTTCTTCCTCTCCTCTTCTTAGCATTTTATTTTGGTCATTCGTAGTTTTTTTATGATCCGTTGGTATGTGTCTCACCCTTTGTGTAATGATGATATTCGTAGTTCTTTTGTATATGTCATATCTTAGTGGAAGCTTTACTTATTTAGTCATGAGATCCATATACATTTTGTCATCATATCTATACACATTGTAAACTCAATTATTTTTATGTCGTTGTAACTAGGTAATCATATTCTAGTAGTATTTTGTAACTAACATGTTATGTTAGAGTGCACGCAACCGAAAATGACTTTCTTAATAATCTATGTAATATGTTCAATTATGTGTACTGACTAGATTATGACTTTTTAATAATCTATATTGCAGTGTACTGATCGGCTATTTTTGAAATATATTTAGCAAATAGTAGGATCATCATCTAATGAATTTGTAGTTATGATGTCGAGTTAGACCGCCAAAATGCTGGATATTCATTATGGTCCTGTGAATAATGTACTTTTACTGACTATGGCTGGTGGGGACTATGATAGGATGTTCTTGACCTCACGTGTTATACATATAAAGAACCATGAATGCCCATTCAACCTCTCTGTGTATTATGATGGCTAGATCTTTGTTTCCTTGTTAGATTAATCTTTTGTGAAGGACTTGGATGGTTGTTGTAAGAGGTTTGCATGTAGAGATGTGACATTCAAATGCGTCTATCAAGAGCTATCTTTTTAAGAGTCTAAAGACCTTGCACTCTCTAGTGCTATTAAGCCACAATCATCTGTTGCTATGTTTCGGAAGAAGATACAGGGTGTGTGAGTACTTTTGTAAATCGTGAAATATGTTGTACTCTGTTGTTAACATAGAACAATTGTTAATTTTCACATGTATTTTGTTAATTGTCTCTTGTTGATTCACATGTGTTTTGTTAACTATCTGTTGTTAATTGTATTTCATTGTTGCACATGTGTTTTCAACTGTGAAATATTGTTATCTTGTATTATATCTGTATAGAAGGCATGATGTAATACAAAAAATATTTATTTGAGTCGCTGTGGGCTGATTTGGGGTTTTAGCGGGCCGTTGTGGGCTTCTAGAGCTTGGTTTCTTGGTTTGGGCCGATTGTAGGTTTTTTGGGCCATCGTTGGGCCTTGTGGAGGGGAAATTCCCTAACCCTAGCCCCTCTCCCAGCCTCCCACCCCCCAGCCGCACCTCTCCACCTTCCCTTGCAGCCGCCACCTCCCCTCCCCACTTCCCCCTTGCGCCCCATCCCCTCCCCTCTACCTTCCCCCTTGCACCCCTCCCCCTAGGGAGAATTTCCTCCCCCTCCCTCCTAGGTGCTGCTCCCAGATCCCCCCTTGTGGTTGCGTCCTCGAGAGATCACTTTGAAGAGCAGAGGCAGCGAGGCGAGGAAAGCTTGTGAGATTGGAGGGAAGAGTTCCGTGTTCGTCGTCGATCTAGTGATCGTTGGGAAGGTATGAATTTCCTAGATTATTCTTTTGGTGAGCTTTGAGGCTGGGTGTTGGAAAGGGCTTTCTAGATTCGGTCATACTTGTGCTATGATTAGGTTGGGTATGGGAAAATCTGGGGTTTGGGCGTGGTCTGGATTCGGGCAGTGCAAACCCCCATGTTCAGGAAGAGATTAAAAATAGTTCTAGTCATTTCCTGAGGGGTTGGATGTTGAGAAAGTCGTAGATCGTCGTCTTAAGTTTATTTAGAGACCAAGAACACGAATTTTGGTTATACAGTTTAAAAGTTATGGCTGTTTTACTGACTGCTGCACAGAATCTGTCTCAATTGGTAGACGCTGTGGGAATTGGCTGTTTAGGGCTACTTAGAGGCTGAATCAAATTTTCTCTATAACTAGAAAAAGATGGGAAATTTTCTGTAGTTTCTGAAAATGTCCTCGTTTACGGAATTTGGAGCTTTAAAAAAAATAGTTATGGCATTTTGAAGTTGACTGTCCAGTGGGCTGCTAATGCTGAATTTAAAGTCCAAATTCAGAACTTAAGATGGTTTAGGCTGCTAATGCTGTGTTTGGCTTGTTTTTGAGGAGGTTTGTATGTTGTAGGTGGTGTGACTTCGGGTGTGGCTTCGAGCTCACGTCCTTCTACTTCGCGCGGTAAAGAGGCAAGTATATCGTGCAATTGCGGATGGTTCATGGGGAGTAGTGATTGTTTAGTGCTAAAATGGCTTTTATGTGAATTCCCATACTTTGTTGCCAATTTATTGATGTCATCTTGTTCCATTATCGTGATGAGTAACTATGGCAAAAGTAAGGTTGAAATTGTTTATCGCATCATTTGCATCATGTCATGAAAAGATTTCGAGCCAGGACGGTGAGAAAGTCATAAGAGGTCTTATGACTAATCCGGAGTGCTCTATTGAAAGACCTATTGCGTAGTCTCATCCACGGGGATGGATGGGAGCGTGATCTACTCGTAGGCCCCTCCACAGGGATGGTAGGGAAAAAGAGGGTGCGTCGCCGACGGACGAGCACTGAAGCTATACCGGTATAAGCTCGAATGGTGCATTATTTGAGAATAAATGCACGGTGCATTGCATATGAGAATCTGATTTAGATGGTTAATCATTGTGGTAAATTATGTGCATCATGAAAAGAAACATGTTACCTATGTTAAGTTGCACTTTAATGAATTGTATTATTGTGAGATATGCTTGCTGAGTTTTGAACTCACGCTTGTTTGTTCCTCATGACTGTAGGTGCTTTGAAGACGACATCCAGGGATGGGGCTTAGCGGCACAATGCACACTATTTCATAACTCAATTGTTAGTTTCTTTTGAATTATCTCTCTTTCAATGAATAAACTAGAAGATCAACTTTTTAGTGTAGATAATAATGGAACTTGTGAGAAGGGAAAACGGGAACATTTTTGCTTTGAGTGGTGTTGGTTTTGGTTAACTGCTGCATGGTGATGATTTGGTTACTGTTCTCTTTTTTTACGCATCAAATGCTGAAATTACTTGTTGGAACGTTTTGTAGATGAATCTTAAGGGTGGAATATTGAAATTTATAATGAGCTATTCTTTTATGCTCATCCTTTGGACCGTCATTCAACTTTTTACCAGTGAATTGTCTAGGGGTATGCTTGCTGAATTTAGTGTATTATTGGAATATCTAGTTGTGGATGTACTTGTTGTGGTAACATTCGGGACATGTTAGTGCTGGGGTGTTACAGTTGGTATCGGAGCGGGCATTAGAACCTTGGGAGTATGAATAATTAACTTACTTGAGAGTGAATTAAAACTTGTTGGTGGAATTAGAAACATGGATTAGGAGTGTTGATTTAAAACCTTGCCACCGGTCTGTTAAACTTAAAAATGGTTCGTAGATTGGTTAAATAATTTTTAAAACCTGACACACTCTTGTGTACAATAGGAAGGGTAAGGGGAAATCATTGCATTGCGCTTTCATGCTTCCTTTATCCTCATTATTGAGTAATGTTATGTTGTTATGATCAGTTGTATTGAAGGTAGAATTGATAATGTGAGCTTTTGTTTATGTGTTTTAGCTATGCCAAGGGGTAGAGGTCGTGGACGTCGCGACCGTAGTGGTAGCCAATCATCCCAAGAGGTGGTTGAGTCTGTCGCTCAGGGGACCGGCATGCCTAATGCTCCGTCGGCAGATTTGGAGGGTGCTTCGGCCGCTCAGGCCAAAGCAGGGGCAACGGCTACTTCCGCAGTCCTATTGCAGGCTCTCCAGAGGGAGATTCAGGAGCTGCGCCAGCAGGTTCAGGCAGCCCCTGCTATAGTGCCACCACCCGTGGCTGACCCTCCTGCTGCGCCTGCTGCTCAGGAGCCTAGGATGAGCCTCCGTGAGTGGATGTCTCTTCGTCTCGACTCTTTCGATGGTGCTGGCATACCAGTCCAGGCAGCGAACTGGCTGCACTACATGGAGAGGCAGTTTGAGGCACTCGAGATGACCTCTCAGCAGAGAGTTCGTTTCATGGCATTTTAGTTGAAGGGCCAGGCCGATATCTGGTGGGATGGGGTTCTGGCAGCTAGGAGCCTCGCCCATGGTGTAGTTTCGTGGGAGGACTTCGTCGAGCAGTTTCGGATGAAATTCTATCCGGAGTCCTTCCTGGATAGGATGGAGCGTTCTTTATCCACCCTCTCCTAAGGAGGAGATCAGTAGCTGAGTATGAGGCGGAATTCAATAGCATGGTCCGCTTCGTGCCAGCTGTGGCGGCAGATGATCGCGAGAAGGCTAAGAGGTTCCGTAGGGGCCTCAATCAAGAGTTCTGAGTGGTCCTGGGGGCAACTGTCCCCCGTGACTTTAACTCGGTGGTTGAACAGGCGCGAGGCATGGAGGTGGAGATGGAACTCACCAGGGAGAAGCAAAATCTTGGTGGGTCTGGGGCTCCTGTCTCTTTTGGCGGTGGCCAGAAGAGAGCTTTTGGTGAGGGAGGTGGGTCTTCTTAGCGACCCACTTCTAAGAGGTTCAAGGGAGGGCAGCGTTCCTCTTTCTCGGCCAAGTCAAAGCAGACTCGTCGTTTTCGTCAGCAGCGCCTACCTCAGCAACGCCCGCTGTTCGTCCTATCCCTGGGCAGGGCATGTGTGCTTCAAGTGCGGTGGTGGACACCGTGTAGCGGAGTGTACTTGGTCGGGGGAGTGCCGCCACTGTGGTCGTTATGGTCATATGGGGCGGGTGTGCAGGGAGAACCCCAACAGCGTCATCAAGCGGGAACATGTGCCCTCTACCCCGACTCCAGCGGCTTCTTCTAGGGGATCAGTTCAGTTGATGGCAGCTACACCTGATCTCCCTCAGCCACCATCGTGGGTGCCACCCTCAAGATCCTTCTGGCACCCTCCCCCATTAGCTCCACCACCATTTGTTGCTCCATCGCTAGCTTTGTGCCACCATCGCAGTGTGTTGGGGCTCCTGCTACCCCGGCACCACCAGGAGTGTACACCCTACCGTCTTCTGAGGCGGCAGGATGCCCAGATGTGGTGACAGGTACGGTTCTGGTTGATTCTCATGAGGCTTATGCTCTTTTCGATTCAGGGGCACCTATTCCTTTGTGTCGTGGGACTTTGCTAGAAGGGTCAATTTGGGAATGCAACTTATTGCCAAGTTTGTGCTAGTCAGTTCACCGGGTGGTGTCATTACTAGCTCTATGGTTTGCCCGGGTTGCATTATTACTTTAGAGGACGAGGAGTTCGTTGCCAACCTGATGGTGATTCAGTTGTCTCCTTTTGATGTTATTCTGGGAATGGATTGGCTACATCACTATTGAGCCAAAATTTGTTGTTTTTGGAAGACCATTACTTTGCAGACTCCGTCAGGAGTGGAGGTGGTCTTCCATGGAAGTGGACCAATTAATTCTCTCTTTGTGTTGGCCAGATTGTTTCCTGGTCGCCACGTGTTGAAATCTGGAGCACTTCTTGCCAACGCCATCAAGTCCGATACTTCTGTGCGTATTGAGGAGATCCCCGTGGTGAGGGAGTATCCTGATGTGTTTCCTAATGAGCTTCCAGGATTGCCTCCTCCTCGGGATGTAGAATTCCGAATTGAATTGATTCCAGGCACCCGTCCTATTTCGGTGTCCCCCTACCGCTTGGCTCGCCCTCTCCAGGATGAATTAAAAAGGCAATTGGATGATTTGCTATCCAAAGGGTTAATCCGGCGCAGTGTGTCACCTTGGGGAGCACCGGTGCTGTTTATAGCCAAGAAAGATGGGAGTTGGAGAATGTGCATTGATTATCGTGCACTTAATCAGGTGACCATTAAAAATAAATACCCTTTGCCTCGTATAGAGGACCTATTTGATCAGTTGAGGGGAGCAAAGGTGTTCTCCAAAATTGATCTTCAATCGGGGTACAATCAGATTCGGGTGAGGGAGCAAGATATTGAAAAGACGGCTTTCTCCACTAGGTATGGGCATTATGAATTTAATGTTATGTCTTTTGGACTAACCAATGCCCCTGCTATTTTTATGGAGGTGATGAATAGTATGCTGCACAGATATCTTGATGATTTTGTTTTGGTGTTCATCGACGATATCCTGATTTATTCCAAATCAAATGAGGAGCATGAACGCCATCTGAGGCTTGTGCTCATTACTTTGAGGGAGAATCAGTTCTTCGCCAAGTTAAAGAAATGTGAATTCTGGATTTCAGAAGTGGGATTTCTGGGCCATGTTATCAACCAAGAAGGCATTTACTGATCCTAGCAAAATTTCTCTGATTGTAGGTCGGGAGAGACCCTCTAATGTCAAAGAAGTGCGAAGTATTCTGGATCTCGCTGGTTACTATCGGCGTTTTGTGCAAGATTTCTCTATTATTGCAAAGCCATTGACTCAGTTGACTCAGAAGGGTGTGAAATTCCAGTGGATTGCGGAGTGTGAGAGCAGTTTCTCTACCTTGAAGGAGAAGCTAGTAACTGCACCCATCCTCACCCTTCCTGAGCCCGGGAAGCGCTTCACTGTCTATTCTGATGCATCGCGTGTGAGACTTGGCTGTGTGCTTATGCAAGAGGGTAAGGTGATCGCTTATGCCTCAAGGCAGTTAAAGAAGCACGAGCAGAATTACCCCACCCATGACCTAGAGCTTGCCGCAGTTGTCTTCGCTTTGAAGATTTGGAGGCATTATCTGTATAGGGAATCCTGTGATATTTTCATTGATCACAAGAGTCTCAAATATATTTTCACACAGAAAGACTTAAATTTGAGGCAAAGGATATGGCTAGAATTGATCAAGGACTACGATCTCACCATCCAGTATCATCCTGGCAAAGCGAATGTAGTAGCAGATGCTCTTAGTCGTAAGGTGATGCCCCCTATTCTTGATTGTCTTATTGCTGATTTTGAGTGCATGGGAGTCTCCTATTGTTATGCGGGCACCGTCCAAGCTGAAATGCAGTTAATTCTGGAGTCTGCAATTCGAGCGCAGCGTGAGGCACAACAAAGATGACAAAGTTGCTTCAACAAGTGCGAAAGCGCATCAATGGAGGCAAATCTGGAGATTTTAGCATTGATGAGATTGGTTTTTTGCGGTTTAAGGGCCGCCTTTGTGTTCCCAGAAGTCTCAAGTCAAAGATGATATTCTAAAAGAGGCTCATCGCACCCCGTACACAGTACATCCTGGTGAGAATAAGATGTATCAGGATTTGAAAAAGATTTTTTGGTGGAAAAGGATGAGGGTTGACATTGCTCGTTATGTGGCATCCTATGGAATTTGCCAAAGGGTGAAGGCTGAGTATAAGCGGCCAGCAGGGTTGTTACAACCATTAGAGGTTCCCGTGTGGCCTTGGGATAATATATCCATGGATTTTGTGATTGGCCTACCTCGTACCCAGCGAGGGAAGGATGCGATTTGGGTAGTGGTGGATCGACGTAGCAAGTCCGCCCATTTCATTCCAATTCGCGCAACCATTTCAGCGAGCGAGTTGGCTCCTATCTATGTGCGAGAAATTGTGAGACTCCATGGTGTGCCTAAGACGATTGTGTCCGATCGGGATGCCAAGTTTGTCTCCAAGTTTTGGGAAAGCTTGCATGGTGCTTTGCGCACGCAGCTCCACCTTAGCACTGCCTTCCACCCACAAACTGATGGGCAGTCTGAGCGAACTATTCAAACCTTAGAGGATATGCTTAGATGTTGTGCGTTGGCTTGGAAGGGGAGTTGGGAAGACCACTTGGCTCTTGCTGAATTCGCTTATAATAATAGCTTTCAAGCAAGCATTCAGGCTGCTCCTTTTGAAGTGCTCTATGGGCGGAAGTGTAGGTCCCCTCTTTGCTGGGATGCAATAGGGGAAAGAGCAATTCTTGGTCCAGACTGGGTCCAGCAGACTATGGAGCGCGTGTCCGAGGTTAGGCAGAATCTCCTTGCAGCCCAGAGTAGACAGAAAAGCTATGTTGATGTGAGGAGGCGAGAGTTGGAGTTTGCGGTGGGAGAAAGCATGTTTTTAGAGTGTCTCCCACTAAAGGAGTGGTTAGATTTGACACTAAGGGGAAGCCTAGCCCGAGGTATGTTGGACCTTTCCCTATTGTCGCACGAGTTGGAAAGTTGGCCTATCGATTTGAGCTTCCTAGTTCAATGCAAGGAGTACATAATGTGTTCCACGTATCCATATTGAGGAAGTATTTGCATGACCCAGAGTTGGTTGTTCCACTTGATCCATTGGTGGTTGATCAGAATCTCCCTTTTTAGGCCCGACCAGTGCAAATCTTGGGGAGTTCTGAGCGAGTGTTGAAAAATAGAACCTTGAGGTTTGTTAAAGTCTTGTGGTCGCATCAATCGAAAAGGGAAGCGATGTGGGAGTTGGAGTCTCTTATGCACGAGAAGTATCCTGAGTTGTTCACTTCAGGTATGGTTTGAGATTCATTCCCTCGTGTTTCTTTTGTCGCTTAGAGGCTAAATCAAATTTTCTCTCTAACTACAAAAAGATGGGAAATTTTCTGTAGTTTCTGAAAATGTCCTCGTTTACTGAATTTGGAGCTTTAAAAAATAGTTATGGCATTTTGAAGTTGGTATCCAAAGGTCGCTAATGTGAATTTAAAGTCCAAATTCAGAACTTAAGATGGTTCAGGTTTGGGAGCAGTGTGTGATGATTGTACTTGAAGTATGTGCTATGTTTGGCTTGTTTTTGAGGAGGTTTGTATGCTGTAGGTGGTGTGACTTCGGGTGTGGCTTCGAGCTCACGTCCTTCTACTTCGCGCGGTAAAGAGGAAGTATATCGTGCAATTGCGGATGGTTCATGGGGAGTAGTGATTATTTAGTGCTAAAATGGCTTTTATGTGAATTCCCATACTTTGTTGCCAATTTATTGATGTCATCTTGTTCCATTATCGTGATGAGTAACTATGGCAAAAGTAAGGTTGAAATTGTTTATCGCATCATTTGCATCATGTCATGAAAAGATTTCGAGCCAGGACGGTGAGAAAGTCATAAGAGGTCTTATAACTAATCCGGAGTGCTCTATTGAAAGACCTTATATTACAATGCCTTCAAACAAACAACCAAAGTAGTTTAACTGAATTAGCAATTTACACCAACTCAAAGTTCTAATTACACATCAACATTTATAGTCTTAAATATTTTCATTGGTCACCTATCCTTGGAATAAAAGGGTACACTCCACATTCAGTTAACGCAACGATTTCCAAACATAAACAATAACACGTTTAAGCATTACTCACAAACAGAATAACCTACAAAAGTAGATCGTTTTTCAATCTTAAACCAAGGACAACATGTACCTTTAATTGATTCAATTCTAATGGTACTATAGAAATAGCTTATTTTATATCACACAACTACATGCTAAACAATACTTCTTACTACTGATAAATTATTTTAGTAAAATAATTACCTTATTTATGTATAGCATTTTTTTCTTTCCAGAAAGACCTAACCATATTTCACAAAGGAACTCGACTCTCTAATCACATGATGACAAAATCCAAACTCTAACGTACAAAAATTCTCCTAAACAAATTTCAAAATTTAAAATTTCCACGAAGAAAGATGGTTGCAAGGATATTTTCACAAAAGAAAAACCAAGAGATCAAGTAACCCTTTCCTAGTAAAGTCATAAAACTTAAATCCACACAACTTAAGACTTGCACAAAAACTTTAAGAACCTCTTTTAAACGCGAAAACCAACAACATATGATAAGGCAATAATTTTTCTCTACAAAGCCACAAAAGATAACTGTCGCAAGAGCAACCAATAAAGACTCATCACTAAACTCTTTTCTTTGTCTCCAACCATTGACGACATAACGAAAGCAAACTTCTCGACAAACTCTGAGATTTATGACTTATGAAGCAAACCACTCTCCTCTACAAGAGGTTAATAAACCAAGGGTGGTGGCTCTACCCGGCCACACACACATTCATTCGATCCGCTCACTCATCATCATAGCAACATGTGTCATCACAGCATCATGCATCAACATATTCAACATTCATCATCATAACTCAAATAAAACATGTATAAGCGCAAAGCAATGATTTGACATACCCTTCCTAGTGTTCACCAAAGTGTATTAAATTTTTAAGTCAATTAACCATCTTATATCAAAATTTTAAGGTTGTTGTCATATGGCGAGATTTTATAGAGTTTATACCTAAGACATGTTTCTAATTTCCCTAAGTCAAAATTTTAGTTCACTCTAGAGTATTTTTTTTAAAAAAATTAATGCACCACGGATCTAAAGTTCGCTCTGATACCAAATGTAACACCCCAGCACCCACGTGCACTGAATGTCACCTTACCTTGTCTTTACATAAGTATTTAACCATCATTCACCAAAAATTTCAACAACATCATGCATGCATTTCTAGACACTAAACAACAACCGTAAGGAATTTGCAATAAGGAATGCTATTGGACATAATATCAACAATGACATGTAACCTTACTATACCACAATTTTAGCAAACTCCAATTTTTACATTTCGACAATATATCAACTACAAGGTATAAAATGAGGAATGACAATAGACAATAACAAAGCACATACCCATATTATTTAAACAAGCCACAAACATAACTTAACCAAATATAATAAATCCTTAAAAGTTGCACCTATTAAATTATTCCTAGAATAAGTATGTCTATTTGTTCATTAGCTAAGCATGATCCAAAGTGCCAAATAATAGCATGAAAGTGAAATAATGGCATGTTCCGTGTCTGTGCTACTCCCCTTCCCGGCATGTCAACCTCAAAGTACCTAAAAACATTAAGTAAACAAGCGTGAGTGCAAAGCTCAGCCAAGTACATGATACAACAATATCAACACTTGAAAATAACTATTGAATAAAATGCATCATGTCATGTTACCTATACATATAGGAGAACTCATCAGTTCAAATCTCTTCATTCATTTCATTTATGCAATGTATCAAGCTTTATGCTCAAATGGATCTCTTTTTCTCTTTGCTTATACCGGTATAGCTGAGTGCACACCCGTCGATGTCACACTCATTCTGTTCCACCCAAGTGGAGAGGCCAACGAAGTAGGTCTTACTCCCATCCATCCTGTGGAGTGGCCTATAAGTAGGTCTCATTCTCATCCATTCTGTGCATGGGAGTACTTGGTAGGTCTTACAGTAGAGCGCTCTGGTTTTGTCATATAACCTTATATGACTTTCTCACCGACCTAGCTCAAGACTCTTTTTATGATATGAATGCAAATGATGCAACATTTTATTTCAATATCTTTTTTGACATATAACAATATTATCAAGCGGCCATCCTCAAAAGTATATATTATTATCATAACAAGATCTCGCACATAAATATGTCAACGAGCAACCATAATCATGTATAAGAAAACAACAAGGTGGCAAGTTATCGAATTAAACCACAACTCATCTCAACCCCATTTTCCTTTGTCCGATATACTTGACTTTTTACCACAGGAAGCGGAGTGACGTGAGGTTGAGGCCACTCCCGAAACCACTCCTCCTGTAATAAACATATACATTCATATCAAAATCATGCACTAATATTACAAGCATCAAATATAGCGACATCGCACCTACGCACAACCTCGATTTTGTCTTCTTACTCACTAGGCAGGCAGTTCACCCTTTTGCTGTCCCGGCGGTATAAAGATCATAACTCCTAGCTCTAGAGTCCAAATATAGCAAACCATGATATTTTTGAAATCTACATAAAATTATCTAGCTTTCTCTAGTTGTGGAGATAATTTAATTCGGCCATTAATAAGCCTTAATCTGCATATTACCGTGACTGCTTCCAGCAACGACAGGTTTCGGGACAGCGAGCTTGAACAGGCCATAACTTTTAAACCGCTACACCAAATTTTATGTTCTTATACTCTAATGAAACTTTAGATAATAATCTATATTTTTCAAAATAGCTGGACTGTCGGGACCTGATTCTGAGAATCTGGACCCTCTGTGTATTCTGTGCTAGTCCAGGATCACGCGAGCACACACAGTTTTTTTTATAGGGTTGAACATCACAGACATTCACAACGATACCATATTAAATAGTGCAATCATTTATATAAACTGAATTGTACGACCTTATGGTCTCCTTACAAAAGATCAGCCACGCAGGGCTTACATTATCAGAGTAATAAAATATAACAGCGGAAAGCAAATAAACTTCGTGGAGTCCCATCAACTTGCCACAGGCAACCAACTGGGCTTGCTCCCTAGTTGTCCTGCTCTTCGATGAACTCCTCCTCCCATGCTGGTGTAGACTCCTCCACTGATGTTGGGTTGATAGGCAAGGAGGGGTGAGTACTCAAAGCACTCAACAAGTAATGCACATAATGCATTGATATTACTATATGCAAGACTTATTCCAAAGAATTGGCTTACTTGGCTCATTTTCATCAAACAACATTTTTAAACTATCAATTTATTTGGATTAAAAGCAGTGAAATAGTTAATAATAGTACTAAGTTCTTTAAACAGTTTTTCACCGTAAACTTGGCACACAGCCCTAATCAATTCATTTTCACACTGGCACACAGCCACCCCTTCCACATTTTATTTCTGAAGATCTAACCCTTGACTGTAATCCCCGAGCAATGTCCAATACCACGGACACGGCTATTCGAATAGATTTTACACCCTGCAGAGGTTGTACACTTTACCCACAAGATACAGCCGCTCACCACACAGATGATTGCCCGCAACAAAGCCTTTCAGGAACCTCTACCTTAACCAATGAACCTCTCCGGTATTGCCTTCGCTATCTCTCCCGTCACACAGAGCTGATGTATAGGACAGGCCAACACCGTTGGATGGGCACCAAGCCGTAGCACAGGTACGCTCTCCCACACAGATACACCCCCGTGTACTGTCACCCTGAGGTTTCAGAGGAAAGATATCAGAACCCTAATCAACTAGGTCTGTCCCATACTAGACATGTGGTTGTACAGGTGACTCAGTTCAAAGACTTGCAAGGTGAAGTCCTTAGCTGACCAAGGCAAGACTTTCATCACTCAATAGTGGCACACAGCCCAATGTGCCACACAGACTCACAACTCACATCAACCCATTGCCACACAGGCCCACCTGGCACACAGCCTTCTGCCACTTGGCTCAGTCTAAATCATTTTTCCACCTAGTTGATTATTGTGCAACACATGCCAACAATAATCTCAAAGATCTGCATGTAACCACACTGTGTCTCCGTACCTCAATTTCATCACGTGGCATCAGCACACCATTTTCAAATACATTCCATATGTCATTAATCAGCATTGTTGCATTTTCCAGAAAATCTTCGATGACTCGTTGCAAGGCTAAGCATCTATTCACGGTCTAGCCTTCCGTGTTGGCATCATATTAACATCCAACGAGTACAAGCAATCCTAGGTTGACAATGATTTCAGGGCATATAAATAATAATTTCAAGGTGGTAATAACAATATGGGTTGATTAGCTACATTACCCAAATTTATTTAAATTCATTTTTAATTAACTTGGCATGCATAATTTCAAAACATCATACATTTAAAAACTGGGATCAAAATGGTCAAAGCATCACTTGCCTTCAAAGAGTTGCTGGTCGTGTTCCGAAGCTTGATCTTGAGCGATGAACTCTTCCTCGAAACTTTCCGGCAAATTTGCGTCTACCTGTAAAAATCATATATGCAATAAATAACCAAAATAGTAGACTAGATATCCTCGAAAATTCAAATATAATTCACCATTAAAAAGAGCAAAATTTTAAAAAATTTTAGAAACTGAAATCACCTCAATCGAAGTTAAAATGCAAAAGTTATAGCCTTTCAAAGTTTTAAATAAATTATAAATCAGAAAATAGAAAATCCCGAATTAAATTATTTATTTTTCTATTGAAAAATCGATTTATTGCGTTAGCATGACGTCAGCCGACACGTGGCGCTTCCTAGTGCTGCCATGTCGCCTCGGTCCATAGACTGGGTCCACGGCCCGCCTCGCCCCTGATGAACTCGGTCCACGCGCTGCACTGCCCCCTACCGACGCCAAGATCGACGCGTCGCGACACACCGACCAAACCTCGAGATTTGTGCATGAACACGTGGCGCAATCTCGACGGATCCCACCAGACGGCCAGATCTCATCCACGTGGCACAATCATGGCCGTCAAAAGATCAACGGCCAGATCTGACATGCTACGCAGAATCCGCGTGACACGCGTCGGCCATCGAGCGGGCCGACGGATCCAACAGCTAATGCACGTGAGGACCCGGCGACACTTCGCGCTCCATGCCCCCACGCGTCACGCATCCAACGGTGCTCACAAATCCAACGGCTAGCGCACGCATCGACTCGGCGACGCCTCGGCTCACGCGAAGACACGCGGTGAAATCTCAGCAGTCCGCTTGAAATCAACGGCCAAGATTCGGTCGCGCCCCGGGTCAACTCTCACACGCGTCCACACATGATTTGGCGAGGGTGCGGCGGCATCCGTGATACACGTTCAAATCTGAACGGCGTGGATTCACTCAACACCGCTCGAACTCGCAAACAGCGCACAGATCCAATCCAACGGCCCACGGTACCCGAGCGGTTTACTGTTCACCCTAGCGACGCGGCACTATCTCAAGCGTTCAAAAAAGATCCAACGACCCAGATCGCATCTAATACAAGAACTCAAGATCTAATCCATGACGTCCATACTAGATCTCACGGTCACGATTAACGCTAGGATTTAAAAAGGAGATGGAGGACGTGGACGAACCAGGATCGTGCGATGCGGATCGAACGGACGGCGAGGTTTGGCGAGGTCGACGGAGGCGCAGAAGAGAAAGGCTGCCGGCGCTGAGGAAGACGACGCAGCCTACGGCGCAACGGTGATTCTCCGGCGTGAAGAACTGGTCCACTCGATGCGGCTTGGCAAGGGCGTTACTCCGGTGACCTTGGCGACGGCGAAGATGAACCAGCGGCGGCGGAATGAGGCAAAAACCACGGCGGAGTGGTGCAGCTTCTACGGTGAGCTTTTACGGGCAAACGGCGGTGGCTCGGGAGGCGTGCGCTAGGGCTACAGAAGCGTCTCGGTGTGCGCAACACGGGGGTGGCAGCGGCACACTAAATAGCGCCTCGATGTGCGAGCTACAGGCGGCGAAACCGACGGTAACGGTCTGCGACATCTTCTCCGGTGAAAGCGCGGACGAGCGATGTGGCTCCATCTCATCCGTCCACGCGGACTCGATCAGAAGGCCAACAACGCACGATGACACGGCGCACTCACAACCGTTCGATCAAGATCGGACAGCGCGATTCTAGGGTTTTGGTGTCGCGGCTGCGCTGGCTGACGGCACAGGTTGACTTGGGCCGAACCGAAGGGTTTTGGCCCAAACACTATTCTTGCGATTTTAAAACATTTTCGAATTAAAATAAATTAGGTAAATGGATAAGCCAAAATAAATAGCAAAAATACCCGAAAAAATCCAAAAAAATTCTGTAAAATATTTTGAGACATTCTGAACTCAAATAAAAATATTTCTAATTAAACTTTGCATGAACTTTTATATTATTTTAATTGACTTCAAGAAAGTCCATATTTGAATAAATTCCAATTAATTTCCAAAAATTCACAAAAATCAAAATAACTCCAAAATTTTAAATATGGCAAATTTTTAGAGTGTTACAAACCTGCCCCCTTAACAGAATCTCGACCCCGAGATTCAAGACTGACTACAGAATAGGTCTGAAAACTCCTTCAGATCTTCTTCTCGTTCCCAAGTCACCTCACTTTCCGAATGGTTGCTCCATTGAACTCTGCAAAAGCGCGTTGACTTGTTCCTTGTTTCTCTGTCTATTGTGTCCAGAATCTTCACCGGATGCTCTTGATAAGTCAGATCTTCTTGTAGCTCGATTGCTTCTAAAGGTGTTTGTTCTTTGGCACCCGAAGGCAAATCATTTCTTTAATTGCGACACATGGAATACATCATGTACTCCTACCAATGACTGCGGCAACTCCAATTGGTACGCAACTTCACCTCTGCGACTCAGGATCTTGAATGGTCCGACATATCTGGGTGCGAGCTTTCCTTTTGCATGGAATCTTCGGACTCCTTTGAGTGGTGTAACTCTGAGATACACAAAATCTTCAGGTTCAAAGCTCAATTCCCTGCGACGGTTGTCGGCATAACTCTTCTGCCTTGATTGTGCAATCTTCAGTCTTTCCCTGATTATGGTGATCTGTTCTTCCGCTTTCTGAAGTATATCCGGACCAAAAACATGTCGTTCACCGGTCTCATTCCAATTCAACGGTGTTCGACAGGATCGGCCATACAGAGCTTCAAATGGAGACATCTATAACTTGCCTGATAACTGTTATTGTAGCTAAACTCAGCATAGGGCAAACACTTGTCCCAATAAGTAGAATATGCTAAAGCACAAGCTCTCAGCATATTTTCCAATATTTGGTTTACTCTCTCAGTTTGACCATCTGTCTGTGGATGGTATGCTGTACTGAAATTTAGACGAGTTCCCATTGCCTCATGCAGTTTACCCCAAAACCTTGAGGTAAATTGAGTACCTTTGTCAGACACTATTTTCTTCGGAACTCCGTGCAGACAAACGATCCTTGCCATGTATAATTCTGCTAACCGATCTCCTACGTAAGTGGTCTTTACCGGTATGAAATGCGCAACTTTAGTTAAACGATCCACTATAACCCATATGGAGTCATACCCTCCTTGAGTTCTGGGTAAACCGGTTATGAAATTCATACCAATTTCTTCCCATTTCCATTCGGGTATCTTTAAGGGTTGCAATAATCCTGCTGGCCTTTGATGCATAGCTTTAACTCTTTAACATATGTCACATAATGCGACATACTCAGCAATTTCCCGCTTCATGCTTGGCCACCAAAATCTTTCCTTCAGGTCTTGGTACATTTTGGCACTTCCTGGATGGATTGAATACTTGGAGTCATGAGCTTCCTCCAAGATTAACTGCTTCAGTTCCTTTTTGTTCGGCACACAGATGCGTCCTTTAAACCACATAGTGCCTTGATCATCCAGTTTGAAATCTTTTGCCTTGCCTTCATCCATCTTAGACTTGATTCTTTTGATCTTATTGTCATCTTTTTGTTCTTCTCTGATCTGGCCCTCCAGGGTAGGTTTTACCTCCAAAGTAGCCAAAAATCCCTCTGGCACTACTTCCAACCTCATTTTCTGAAATTCCTTACTCAACTCACTCTGACTTGATTCCAACAGTGTATTTACACTGTGGCTCTTTCGACTCAGGGCATCAGCCACAATGTTGGCTTTACAGGATGGTAATGGATTCCAACATTGTAATCTTTAATCAACTCTAGCCATCTCCTTTGCCTCATATTTAAGTCAGTTTGCGTGAAGATGTACTTAAGGCTCTTATGATCTGTATACACTTCGCATCTATTTCCGATGAGATAGTGACGCCATAACTTCAGTGCATGCACTACGGCGGCCAATTCCAGATCATGGGTTGGATAATTCTCCTCATGTGGCCTCCATTGCCTCGATGCATATGCAACTACCTTTCTGTTTTGCATTAATACGCACCACAATCCTTACCGCGACGCATCACAATAAATGTCAAAGCTTTGATGAACATCAGGTAAAACCAATACTGGTGCTAACGTCAACCGCTTCTTCAACTCCTGGAAACTCTTTTCACATTCTGATGTCCACAAGAATTTCTTTTTCTTCTTAAACAATTGGGTAAGCGGTCTCGCAATTGTAGAGAATCCTTCAATGAAACGACGGTAATATCCCGCCATTCCAAGGAAACTACGGATTTGGGTTACCGACTTCGGTGGCTCCCAATGCAAAAATGCTTCTACTTTGCTTGGATCTACTGCAACTCCTTCAGCAGCCATTATATGCCCAAGAAATTCAACCTTATCCTTCCAGAAGTCGCATTTGCAAAATTTAGCGAACAACTATTGTTCCCTTAACTTTTCAAGGACTAGCCTTAAATGTTCAGCGTGCTCTTCCCTCGTCTTGGAGTAGACAAGAATATCATCTATAAACATGACCACGAACTTATCCAGGTATTCCATAAAAACCTTATTCATTAAGTTCATGAAATATGCTGGTGCATTCGTTAATCCAAAGGACATAACTGTGAACTCATAGTGTCCATATCTCGATGAAAATGCAGTCTTCGATATATCCTCTGATCGGATCTTCAACTGATGATACCCCGATTGGAGATCAATCTTGGAGAAGACTCCTGCTCCTCTCAACTAATCAAATAGGTCATCAATTCTGGGTAGCGGATTGTAACATCCCAAATTTTGCTTTAATATCATTTTACTGGTTATTCTCATTTTATGTTTTTTTTCTAGAATTTATTTGGATTTTTCTGGATTTATTGGAATTAATTGTAAATTAAGTGTTTTGGCCTTTTGTTGAAACTATTTAAAATTTATGCAAAAGTTGAAATAAAGTTTTGCCAAAAATATTCTATTTGAGTCCAGAATGTCTCAAAGTATTTTTGAGATTTTTCTTAGATTTTTCCTGATAATTTATTTGCCTAAAACTAATTGAATGATTTTCTGGAATTGTTTTAATTGATAAAAACCCCGAAAATCATTGAGCGAAGAATGGGCCGTGCTCGAGCCATCGTGCTCGATCGACCTGTCTTCTTGAAGGAGTCGCCGTAGCCGTCGAATCAGGATCGGAGGGTGGATAGTGTTTTCTGAAGTAGAAACCCTAGAGACCTTAAGCCGTTGGATTGCGTCGCGTGGAGGGTCCGGATTTCGCCACGTCGCGCGCATGGGTGTCCGTCCGATTCACGACGCGTGGTCGGCCAGGACTCTATCTTCTCCAGGACGTGCTGTCATTTTGAACTCGGACTGCGCTGCCGTGTACGGGCGAACTCCGCCTCGGGCACGGACGTCGAGAGGGCTATTTAAACCATGGACCCCGCCCCGAGGATGACTCATCTGCGCCGCTTCTTTTTCCCCGCTCGTCGTTGCTGGAATCGCTGTCGTTTCATCGCAAGAACTCACCGGAGGTTGTCGCGAGCGCTGCCGAGGGTTTTTCGCGGGATTCCATCGGCATTAGGACGTTTTCCGCCGCGGTAGGTCCAGATCCGGATTCGTCTCCCTGCACCGAGCCAGATCCGCAACTTCACCTCGTCGGGGGAGCACCAGAGAGCCGTCGGCCAGGTCATCTTCTTCGCTGCCGGTGAAGCTTCGCCGCCGTGCCTCCATCGCCGGATCCGTAAGCTGTAGGCCGTCCGATTTAGATCCATCGATCAACGCGTTGCCCCGAAGCATGTGCTCGATGGCCATCCGATCTATTTTTCCACGGGTCAGATCGAGCCGTGAGGGTAGCCAATCGGACCGTGCCGTGTGGCGAGCGCATGCACCGAGGCGCCATAGACCCGGTCCACGGTGGACCCGACTCAATCCATGGGCCAGGTCTATGCACCGAGATGACGTGGCGCAATGGGATTGGTCTGGGTTTTTGCTGGCGTCAGCTTGACGTAGTAACTCAGTTTTTCAATCTAAAAATAATGCGGTTAATTCTGATTTTCTAATTTCTGTATTTTCAGTATTTATTCAAACTTCAAAAGGCTATATCTTTTGCATTTTAACTCGGATTGGAGTGATTCAAATTTCTAAATTTTTTTAAAATTTATATCTATTTAATGGTGAATTTTATTTAATTTTTGGAGTTCAATTGCTCTCTATTTTGGTATTTATTTGCTTTTCTCCTTCGGTACGCGTAGACATTGAATTGTGCGACGCTTTGGAGGAAGATCTAGCAACTCAAGAGCAAGCTCCAGATCAAGATCAGGACCTATTCCAAGGCAAGTTGTGCTTTGATCATGTTGAACCCATGTTTATACAAATGCTATATTGTTTTACTTTATCGCATAGTATTTCAAGTATACAATTGTTTCAAATTAAATTGGGATCTAGTTAATCTACCCACTTGATTTATATACCCTACCTTGTCATTTGTACGCCATGATCTATTCTCACCCTAGATTGGTTCATTATAGTTGGTTAGTAATGATAATCAACATAGGATGGTTAGATCGTATTAGTTGCTTAGCCATGCCTCGTCATCACATGTGTTGGAATCATTGATAATTAATATTGATTAATGGAATATGGAACAACGTTATGAACTTGTGTGTCATGTGGGATCACACGATGAGATTGAGTTGTTGTGGCGAGTCATGTCACGCAACGATGTTGAATTGTTGATGTCACATGGTGCTTGGTAATCAACCTGGGTGATAATCATTTTGATTGGGACAAGTGACAAGGGGCGAGTATGCCAAGGTGGGCCCGATAGGCAGAGGGTATGAGGATGTCTTGCCTTGATCACTCTAAGGACTTAACCTTGCAAGCCTTTGACCTGAGTCAATCATGCAACCACATGTCTGGTATGGGCCAGCCTAGCTGATTAATTTGCAATGTCTTAGCTTTGGTACTATCTTGGTCGGTGTGAGTTCCTGAGTTATGGAGTAATTCACATGGCGCAAGAGGGGGGCCCTGGATGTGGTAACCAGTCCCACCAGTGTTGAAACCTTAGCGGGTGGTACCGGGTTACGTCAGCGCATTGTAAAGGCTTTGTTATAATCACTCGCCTTGGTGGTGTTTGGTTGTATCACGTGGGTAAAGTGCATAACCTCTGCAGAGTGTGAAACTATTCGGATAGCCGTCTTTGCAGATTGAGCAATGCTCGGGAATTACAGTTAAGGGTTAGCTTAATTAACTGGACAACTTGGTTGGGATGGCGGAATGCCATGTGGAAGATGGAATTTGGCTTAGGATTGGAAACTTGGTTTAATTGAGAAATGCTGAATCTATTTACTACTGTTATTTGTTTTACAGTCTTTACAATCTATTTATTGTATTTGTTCATAAATGCTGCTTATTGCAAAATAGCCATGATAGCCTATCCTTTGGAATAAGCCTGGCATATAGTTACATAGAACTGCATCCTGTGCACAACTTGTTGAGTGCTTTAAGTACTCACCCTTGCCAACAAAAATAATCAACAGTCGAAGAATCTACACCTGTGTTGGAGGAGGAGTTCCAAGAGGACGCGAGTCAATAGGGTCCGAGCCTTGTCGGTTGCCTGTGGTGAACTGATGAGGTATCTACGTTTTCTACTTTCCGCTGCTTAATTCTTAGCTTATATTTCTATTCTTGCCCTGTGTGGCTTAATAATGTAAGTTGGTCATAAGATCATACACTTAGCTATATCAATAAATGAATTACTATTTCTATTATCGTTGAATATGATGTGATATGTACCAATGTTGAGCTGTGTGCACTAGCGTTGATCCTGGGACTAGTGCGGTAAACACAGTGGGTTCGAATCAGTGGATTCGGGTCCTTACACGGATACTTATTCTTTATCGTCACATCATTGAGTACATGATAGTCTATACACATCCTAAAACTCCCATCCTTCTTCTTGACGAACAAGACTGGTGCTCCCCACGGTGATGAACTAGGTCTTATAAAACCTTTTTCCAACAGTTCTTCAATCTACTTCTTCATCTCTACCAACTCATCTGTGGACATCCGGTAGGGTCTCTTAGCTATGGGAGCTGTCCCTGGTACAAGTTCTATAACGAACTTGTCGACGATCGGGACTGTCGACCGCAAAAGAAGGGGGGAAGGATCGCACGAAGGGGCGAGGCCCAGAGTCGCGTTTGTCCGGGAAGAGGGGTTAGGAGATGTGCAGCACCGGGAAGAAGGACGAGCAAACAGGGGATACAAAATTTATACTGGATCGAGCCCCCTAGGTCGAGTAACAGCTCTACTCCAGTCTTGCCCGTAGGCAAAAGATGTCTAAAAGCTCCTTGGGAGAGAACTACAGGGGGAGGCTGCTGCCGAGGGTGGTGCGATGAACGGTGGAGTATGTAAGTGTTGCCTTGTGCGATCTTGTTGCCGTTGCGGTTCTTTGGATACTGGGTGTCTTTCCGACCGGGGCGGTCGATGCGCTTTATAGGCTCCCGGCACTGATCCTGAGGCTGACGTCAGGTGGCCGTTCGTGAGTTGATGGGAGCAGTTAACCATAGTTCCCATGCAGGGGGACTGACGGGAGCTGTTGGGGGAGTGGTTGACCCTAGTTCCCACGCAGGGGATTCTGACAGGGGCAGATAGCCTCTAGTCCCCACGCAGGGGGACTGACAAGAGTGGTTGACCCTAGTTCCCACGCAGGGGATAGAGGTCATCCATACATAAGAGAGGAGATCTATTACATTGAAGTCTGGACCGGGGGTGCCGAGGTCGATGAGGTCGTCGAGGTTTTGCAGCAGTTTGGGGAAGCTCTTGCCCGAGCTCGGGAATAGTCTTCCGAGCTCGGGACCACCCTCTCCCGAGCTCGGGAACAGTCCTCTGAGCTTGGGGGACGATGGCCGAAAGCCCCGGGGGGGTCTGGACACGTGTCAGGATGACCGATCCCCGATAACCAGCCCCCGAGGCTCAAGAAACGGTCTGAGACTCTAGGCGTTCTTGAGTCTGAAATCTTCGCGGAGGGATAGCCCTTTGGTCGAGCTCAGGAATGTTTGAGTTTTAAAGCCTTGTCTTTGAGTGGGCTTGATGACGCCTGGGATGCTTGGGCTTTCTTCGCCTCGAGGGGACGAAGGGGGCCCGGAAGCGCCCGATCCTTGGGGATGAGGAAGTCAGAGGGATGGCTAGTGGACGATTGAAAAGATACGTCCGTCGAGAGTTTCGAAGGGTCACGATACATCAGTTACTGCTTGCCGGCTACGGGCGCGCCTTTTGAGGCGATAGTAATGTCGGCAGTCGAGGCGCCTTTAAAACCGGGAGGCCTCGTTCCTCGAAGCCTTTCTTTCCTATTGCTTGTACTCTCTGCCTTCTTCTTTCTCGCATCTTCGCGCCGACACCTCGGTCCTTTGCTTTCAATCTCGTACCCTCCTGTAACATCCCAATATTTGAGTTTTGGAATGTTTGAATTCAAAAATAAACCATTTGCATTTTCTTGAATTAATCCCAAATTATTTTGAATTTTCCATTAATAGAAGGATATAATTTGACTAAACTATCCATCAAATTAAAGATTGTCCGGTGAGCTTTCACCTCCGCCGCTCGTCATCGTTCCCCGTCGCAAGTTCTGGCCGTCCAATCGCCAACCGATGCTCCAGATTGCGCCGCGTCGCCCGCCACGCCTCGCTTTGGTCGTCCGTCCGCCTTCGCCAGATGCGCTACACGTGGATGCTTGCGTCAGCGCTGACGTCGACCGTGCGCCGGGTACACGGTGAACCGGGCAATGCCATGAACCCAGTCCACCGTGAACCGGATGATGTCAACGTTGCACAATAAATCAATTTTCCAGTACAAAAATAAATCCAGAAATTCCGAATTTCTGATTTTCTGCATTTTTCTCTGATTTAATTTTCCAGAAACTCGTTCTCCCTCATACGAACTCCGATTGAGGCGATTCAAGTTTCTAAATTTTTCTAAAATCAAGATCTATCTTTCAGAGCCATTTATTTTCAGTTTTGAGCTTGTTTGAGTCTCTGTTTTGTATTTATTTGGTTTCGTTGCTTCTTTTCCGGTAGACGCTAATTCCGAGGGAGCAAACGAAGACTTCGAAGACCAAGACTCAGCACTAGATCAGCAAGGCAAGTCATAATCCTTTGATCATGTTGATCCTATGTTTGCAAAAGTAATTTATTTTTATACAATTGCATGCTATTTTGTGTATCAATGCTTATTTAATGGGAGTAGATGTATACCTAGTTGACATTATGCCAACTTGATTAATTGTATGCCATGTATCAATTGCTAAACCTAGGCTGGGACATTACTAGTTGGACATAATCATTATACCAACACTGGGTTACATAGCTATGCTTAGACATGCTTAGATATACGTTGGGATTCATGTCACACATTGAATAATGTTAATCTAGACTTAATGAGATATTGAATCGTGGCCGTTAGCCACTGTTGTAAAATTTGTTGTACCATGGCGGGGTTTGCCATTGGTCTTGGTTGAACGAATTGTTTTCCCTCGGGCAAGTGATCGTGTAGTAAAGGGGTGCTTTCTAGCACATTGGGATGTGGATGTCTTGCCTGAGACAACTTAAGGACTTAATCTTGTGCGCCATTGAACTGGGCCTAACCGTACTACCACGAGTCTGGTATGGGACAGACTTAGCGGATTAATTTGCAATGTCTAGCCTTGAGTAGTAGCAATTCGTGGTGTGGGTTCTGGGATGGACGGGTAGATTCGCAAGGCGCAAGAGGGGGCCCTAAGGGGCGAAACCTTAGCGGGCAGTACCGAGTTTAGATAGTGCATTGTAAAGGCTTTGTCATGACATCTCTGCGACACACCCAAGGAAGTGTGTTAAGATCGATTGCACAAGGAGATGGTCTTGTCTTGTGGGTAAAGTTGTACAACCTCTGCAGAGTGTAAAACTATTCGAATAGCCACGTCCGCGGTCATGGACAAGCCCGGGAATTTCACACGAGGTATAGAGTGTTTCATAAAATGTGGAATGTGGAATTGTTGGGATGTGAACGGGGAGTTCACTGTTGTTTTGTTGTCTATCATTGATCTATCAGTCATTTATTTATCTTTTCATAAATATGCTTTCAATCTATTTATTGTATTCCAATTCAAGTTATTGCTTTCTGCAAATGAACCATATAGCCATCCTTGTCAAGCTGTGCATGAATATATTGCATCAATTCCCTACGGCTTGCTGAGTACCTTTGTACTCACGGCTTTATGCCCTTGTTGATCAGTTGCTGAAGGAGATAATGAATATCATGAGGAGGAATTCTATGAAGACTACGTGGATTAGGAAGGCGTTCCCCAGACGATTGCCTGTGGCATGTCGAATGGCTCAGGTTATCTTTTCCGCTACAATAATTATTTGTTTCTTAAGCCCTTAAGGCATAATGGTGTAAACATTGACCATAAGGTCGTTTGCTTTATTTAATAATAATTTGCTTCTTCTTAGTTAACTCGTTGTATGGAATGGTATTTCATCTATGTTTCCACTGTGTGCACTAGCGTGATCCTGGACTAGTGCAGTATACACAGAGGGTTTCAGATTTGCAAATCCGGGTTCCGACAGAGATGGTATCAGAGCCATATCGACTGTAGGTCGCATCCTAGTTAGCATGGTCTTCAAAACTATTTTCTAAATCAAACCAACAAATTGGTACTTAATAGTTTTCGTCTCCTCTCGTCTCATTCTTAGGTTCTTATTCCTCTCCTTTGCTGAAATATTGATTTGAAATTTAAATTGATCTTATCTCGTGAAACTTCTCAAAGCCTCGAGTCTTCTGCAAGGATTCAAGTCAAGGAAGATGATGATCTAGCCGTCCAGAGTTTGCCAAGAAGATTACCATATAAATTAGGTTTTTGGTGCTCATCAGTGTTTGAGCATGTTTCCCCCTTTCAGTTTAGTTACGTTTAGTCTGCGTATACTAAGATTTTCTTTGCCTGTGTGCCTGGTATGTTGTACACCTGCCCCCAAGCACTGTGTTGCAACCATTCCTTTAGTTGAAAAAGCTTTATTTGCCTCTTTAAATTTGAAGCCTTTCGGCTGTGTCCTTTTGTCCCTGGGTATTACCTTCTCCCCTAGATGATCTTACCACTTTTCTACTGCTTTTCCCTCTTACCTATCAAACCTTGTGCTGTATCTTAGATGGTTGACACTGCTCGAGCCGATCGCGATTCGCAGTGGATGGATGCCAAGCCGCCAACACCAACTCCAATCCCAATGCACCACCGCCACCACCAGCAGTGACAGATCAGAACATGGGACATTTTCTGGCAGCTCAGACTCAGCTAATGAACACAATGATGCAGAATATGAACAACATGATGAATCAACAGAACCAGACTGCAGTTGCCCTAGCTAATCTATTGAACCAACAGAACCAAGCTGCTGCTGCACCTCCTCAAGCTCGTCTCCAGTCCAAGCTAGCAGAATTTATGAGGACTCGTCCGCCAACTTTCTCCAACTCTTCAGAACCATTGGACGCAGACGACTGGATTCGCTCCATTGAGAAGAAGCTTGCAATTGCTCAGTGCACAGATCGTGAGAAGGTTCTCTATGCCGCTCATCAGCTGGAGGGCACCGCCGCTGAATGGTGGGAGAACTCTGATCACGCCCATGATGACCATCGACTATCACTTGGGCGAGTTTTCCATCGCTTTTCGCCACTCCCATATCCCAGATGGAAAAGTGGAGATGAAGAAAAATAAGTTCCGAGAGCTCAAGCAAGAATGGATGTCAGTGAGTGAATACCTTAATAAGTTCACTCAACTCGCCGCACGCTCGAGAGGATGTAGCCACCGATGATGCTCGCGAGAAGAAATTCAAGCGTGGACTCAATCCAGACTAAAGGTGCAAGTCATTGGCAATGACTATGCAGATTTTCAAAGACCTTGTAGATAAAGCTATGCTCATTGAAGAATCTCGCAGTGAATTGGAAGAATCAGAAGAGAAAGATGATGCAAGCATGGAGCCCATCAGGGTCATCAGCAGAGAGTCAGAACCAATGCTCAACAGCCTGCTCGTTTCACTCCTCCGAATGCATTCAGACCCTGCACAAAGACTCGCCCGGCTCCTTCAGCAATCGCAACCTCAAAGACCAACAACAATCCACCTCAGAGGACCAGTAATCCAGTTGCAGGAGTCACCTGTTTCAACTATCATGAACTCGGTCACTATGCCAATAATTGCCCCAGAAAGCAAAATATGACGCCAGTCCGTTTAAATTTGGGATCTACACCAGCCAAGACCCCGCAGAGAGCGGGACGTGGGCGCCTGCACTCCTAACCAAGCCACCAGGACTCCGCCGCCTGCTAGAAGAGGCCGTGTGAATCACATCACCACCGAGGACGCCTTGACCGCACTGACGTCATACTAGGTAAGCTCCTAGTCAACTCAAAGATCCGCCTGGTTTTGTTTGATTTCGAGCTACGATTCATTTGTTTCTGAGTTTTCTTGCAAATCATCAATTAAAGACAATGCCTCTTAAGACTATTCTATTAGTGCAATCTCCTGGTTCTGATTTGAGTTCGAACCAAGGCTGCCCCGAAGTTAAAATATTAATTGGAGGGGTAGAATTTCTAGCCAACCTTATTGTCCTAGACACCAAGTCCCTAGATGTGATCCTAGGAATGGATTGGCTCTCCAAGAACCAAGCAGTTTTGGATTGTGGGAATAGAGAGATCACCTTAACCAGTCCAGATGGAGCCAAGTTAAAATTTCAAGCTGCTTCAGATCAGTCCGAAGGGATAAAAGTTTGTAGCGCCAAAGGAATAAGTTTGGAAGATGTGCCAGTCGCCAGCGAATTTCCTGATGTGTTTCCGGATGAGTTGCCTGGCATGCCACCGAATCGAGATATAGAGTTCTTGATAGAACTAGTTCCTGGAACGCCACCCATTTCCAAGAGACCTTATAGGATGCCTGCTAATGAGTTAGCTGAGGTAAAGAGACAGATTAAAGAGCTGCAAGATCAAGGTTTTGTTCGACCAAGTTCTTCACCATGGGGAGCACCAGTTCTTCTAGTTGAAAAGAAAGATGGAACTCAGAGAATGTGTGTAGATTATCGCTCACTCAATGAGGTCACCATCAAGAATAAGTACCCTCTGCCAAGAATCGATGATTTGTTTGACCAACTTCAAGGAGTCGGAGTGTTCTCAAGATTGACTTAAGATCAAAGTTACCACCGCTTGAAGATTCGCCAAGAGGATATACCCAAAACTTTTGTTACTCGGTATGGACAAGATGAGTATACCGTGATGTCTTTTGGATTGACCAATGCCCCTGCCTACTTCATGACCATGATGAATAAGGTATTCATGGAATATTTGGATAAATTTGTTGTTGTTTTCATTGATGATATTCTGATCTACTCCAAAAGTGAGGAAGAACATGAGGATCACTTGCGCCAAGTTTTAACGAAGCTAAGAGAAAATCAGCTTTATGCAAAGTTTAGTAAATGTGAGTTCTGGATGAAAGAAGTCGCTTTCCTAGGACATATCATATCGCAGGAAGGAGTCATTGTTGACCACAGTAAGGTACGAGATGTGCTAAGTTGGGAGTCACCCAAGACGGTACCCCAAACCAAGTTTTCTTGGAATGGCGGGATATTATCGCTGTTTCATAGAAGGATTTTCTAGAAAGGCTAGACCGCTCACTCAACTCTTAAAGAAGGAGAAGAAATTTGTTTGGACACCAGAGTGTGAGCAAAGTTTTCAAGAATTAAAGAAGTGTTTGACAACTGCCCCAGTGCTTATCCTGCCAGATAATAGGAAGGATTTTGAGATATTTTGTGATGCATCCCGACAAGGACTCAGTTGTGTGCTAATGCAAGATAAGAAGGTTGTAGCGTATGCTTCGCGACAACTAAGGCCACATGAAGTTAACTATCCTACCCATGATTTGGAATTGGCAGCCGTAGTGCATGCTTCAAAGATTTGGCGCTACTATCTCATTGGTAATCGTTGTGAGATTTATACGGATCACAAGAGTCTGAAGTATATCTTTACCCAAGCTGACCTCAATATGAGACAAAGAAGATGGTTGGAATTGATCAAGGACTATGACAATGGGATTCATTATCATCCAGGTAAAGCCAATGTCATAGCCGATGCTTTGAGTAGAAAGAGCTACTGCAATACTCTGATGATTAAGGAAAGTCAGCCAGCCCTTTATAAGGAATTTCAGAAGCTTAGTTTGGAATTGGTCCAGGAGGTTATTTAGCCACTTTGGAAGTACACCCTACGTTGGAAGATCAGATTCGAGAAGCACAGGTAGATGATGCTGATGTCAAGGAGATTAAGAGCAATATGAAGAAAGGAAAAGCCCCAGGTTTCACTGAAGATGAACAAGGTACTATTTGGTATGAGAAGCGTTTATGCGTGCGGATCGTAAAGAGCTTAAGGAGTTGATACTTAAAGAAGCGCATGAGACTTTATACTCCATTCATCCTTGAAGTACCAAGATGTATCAAGACCTCAAGGAAAGGTATTGGTGGCCTAGCATGAAGCGTGAGATTGCAAAGTATGTTGCACTTTGTGATGTCTGCCAGAAGGTCAAGGCAGAGCATCAGAGACCAGCAGGATTGCTACAACCATTGAAGATTCCCGAGTGGAAGTGCGAAGAAATTGGTATGGATTTCATCACCGGATTTTTTAAGACCCAAGCAGGTTACGACTCGATCTGGGTAATAGTGGATCGATTGACTAAGGTAGCTCACTTCATTCTAGTTAAGACTACCTATGCAGGAGATAAATTAGCAGAATTATATATGTCAAGGATCGTCAGTCTTCACGGAGTGCCTAAGAAGATAGTGCCTGATAGGGGAAGCCAGTTTACCTCTCATTTTTGGCAGAGTCTGCATGAAGCCATGGGAACTCATCTCAGATTCAGTACTGCCTATCACCCTCAAACCGATGGACAGACTGAGCGTGTGAATCATATTCTTGAGGATATGTTAAGAGCTTGTGCCTTAACTTATGGTGCTAAGTGGGATAAGTGTTTGCCCTTTGCCGAGTTTTCGTACAACAATAGTTATCAAGCCAGTTGTCGGGACCCGGATTTGCAAATCCGAAACCCTCTGTGTATACTGCACTAGTCCAGGATCACGCTAGTGCACACAGTGGAAACATAGATGAAATACCATTCCATACAACGAATTAACTAAGAAGAAGCAATTTATTATTAAATAAAGCAAACGACCTTATGGTCAATGTTTACACCATTATGCATTAAGGCTTAAGAAACAAATACTATTGCAGCGGAAAAGATAACTTGAGCCATTCGACATGCCACAGGCAATCGTCTGGGGAACGCCTTCCTAATCCACGTAGTCTTCATAGAATTCCTTCTCATGATATTCATTATCTCGCTCAAAGAATCGATCAACAAGGGCATAAAGCCGTGAGTACAAAGGTACTCAGCAAGCCGTAGGGAATTGATGCAATATATTTATGCACGGCTTGACAAGGATGGCTATATAGTTCATTTGCAGAAAGCAACAACTTGAATTGAAATACAATAAATAGATTGAAAGCATATTTATGAAAACATAAATAAATAACTGATAGATCAATGATAGACAACAATCACAATAGTGAACTCCCCGTTCACATCCCAACAATTCCACATTCCACAATTCATGAAATACTCTATACCCCGTGTGAAATTCCCGGGCTTGTTCATGTCCGCGGACGCGGCTATTCGAATAGTTTTACACTCTGCAGAGGTTGTACAACTTTACCCACAAGACATGAAATCTCTTTGCGCAATCGATATTAACACACTTCCTTTAGTCCTGGAAATCTGCATAGTCATTGCCAATGACTTGCACCTTTAGTCCTGGATTGAGTCCACGCTTGAACTTCTTCTGGCGAGCATCATCTGTGGCTACATCCTCTGGTGCGTAGCGAGCAAGTTGAGTGAACTTATTTAGATATTCACTCACTTACATCCCTTCTTGCTTGAGCTCTCGGAACTCATTTCTCTTCATCTCCACTTTTCCATCTGGGATATGGGAGTGGCGAAAAGCAGTGGAAAACTCTGCCCAAGTGATAGTCTGAGGGTCATCATGGGCAAGATCAGAGTTCTCCCACCATTCGTGGCGGTGCCCTCCGGTGATGAGCGGCATAGAGAACCTTCTCACGATTGGTGCACTGGGCAATTTCAAGCTTCTTCTCAATGGAGCGGATCCAATCATCTGCGTCCAATGGTTCTGAAGAGTTTGAGAAAGTTGGCGGACGAGTCCTCATAAATTCTGCTAGCTTGGACTGGAGATGAGCTTGAGGAGGTGCAGCAACAGCTTGGTTCTACTGGTTCAACGGATTTGCTAGGGCAACTGCAGTCTGGTTCTGCTGATTTATCATGTTGTTCATGTTCTGCATCATTGTATTCATTAGCTGAGTCTGAGCTGCCAGAAAATGTCCCATGTTCTGGTCTATCACTGCTGGAGGTGGCGGTGGTGCATTGGGATTGGGATTGGCGCTAGCACTAGCATCCGCTGGAGAACTGCGACCGGCTCCAGAACGAGTGTCAACCATCTGAGATGCAGCACAAGGGTTGATAGGTAAGAGGGAAAAGCAGTAGACGAGTGGTAAGATCATCTAGGGGAGAAGGTAATACCCAAGAACAAAGGACACAACCGAAAAGCTTCAAATTAAAGAGACAAATAAAGCTTTTTTTTAATTAAAGGTATGGTTGCAACACCGTGCTTGGGGCAAGGGGTACAACATACCAGGCACACAAGCAATGAAAATCCTAGTATACGCGGACTAAACGTAACTGAACTGAAAAGGGAAAAACATGCTCAAACACCGATGAGCACAAAACCCTATCTTATATGGTAGTCTTCTCGGATAAGTCCTTGATGCCTTGATTCATCGTCTCCCTTGATTTGATTCCTTGCAAAAGGATCGAGGTTTTGAGAAGTTTCATAAGATAAGTTCAATTTAAATTTCAAATCAATGTTTCAGCAAAGAAGAGGAATAAGAACCTCAGAATAAGACGAGAGGAGACGAAAACTATTAAGTACCAATTTTGTCGGTTTGATTTAGAAAAATAATTTTGAAGACCATGCTAACTAGGATAGTGACCTACAGTCGATATGGCTCTGATACCATCTCTGTCGGGACCCGGATTTGCAAATCCGAAACCCTCTGTGTATACTGCACTAGTCCAGGATCACGCTAGTGCACACAGTGGAAACATAGATGAAATACCATTCCATACAACGAATTAACTAAGAAGAAGCAATTTATTATTAAATAAAGCAAACGACCTTATGGTCAATGTTTACACCATTATGCATTAAGGCTTAAGAAACAAATACTATTGCAGCGGAAAAGATAACTTGAGCCATTCGACATGCCACAGGCAATCGTCTGGGGAACGCCTTCCTAATCCACGTAGTCTTCATAGAATTCCTTCTCATGATATTCATTATCTCGTTCAGCAACTGATCAACAAGGGCATAAAGCCGTGAGTACAAAGGTACTCAGCAAGCCGTAGGGAATTGATGCAATATATTTATGCACGGCTTGACAAGGATGGCTATATAGTTCATTTGCAGAAAGCAACAACTTGAATTGAAATACAATAAATAGATTGAAAGCATATTTATGAAAACATAAATAAATAACTGATAGATCAATGATAGACAACAATCACAATAGTGAACTCCCCGTTCACATCCCAACAATTCCACATTCCACAATTCATGAAATACTCTATACCCCGTGTGAAATTCCCGGGCTTGTTCATGTCCGCGGACGCGGCTATTCGAATAGTTTTACACTCTGCAGAGGTTGTACAACTTTACCCACAAGACATGAAATCTCTTTGCGCAATCGATATTAACACACTTCCTTTGGTGTGTCGCAGAGATATCATGACAGAGCATTTACAATGCACTATCTAAACTCGGTACTGCCCGCTAAGGTTTCGCCCATTAGGGCCCCCTCTTGCGCCTTGTGAATCTACCCGTCCATCCCGGAACCCACACCACCAACTGGCAGTACTCAAGGTTAGACATTGCAAATTAATCGCCTAGGTCTGCCCCATTCGGACATGTGGTAGTACAGTTAGGCCCAGTTCAATGGCGCACAAGATTAAGTCCTTAAGTTGTCTCAGGCAAGACATCCACATCCCAATGTGCTAGAAAGCACCCCGTTTACTGCACGATCACTTGCCTGAGGGAAAACAATTCGTTCAACCAAGACCAATGACAAACCCCGCCATGGTACAACAAATTTTACAACAGTGGCTAATGGCCACGATTCAATATCTCATTAAGTCAAGATTAACATTATTCAACATGTGATATGAATTCCAACGTATATCTAGGCATGTCTAAGCATAGCTACGCTAACCCAATGTTGGTATAATGATTATGTCCAACTAGTAATGTCCCAACCTAGGTTTAACAATGGATACATGGCATACAACTAATTAAGGTGGCATAATGTCAACTAGGTATACATCTACTCCCATTAAATAAACAATGATACGTAAATAGCATGCAAGTGTATAAAACAAATTACTTTGCAAACATAGGATCGATATGATCAAAGGTTACAACTTGCCTTGCTGATCTGGTGATGAGTCTTGGTCTTCAAAGTCTTCGTCTGCTCCCTCGGAATTAGCGTCTACCGGAAAAGAAGCAACGAAACCAAATAAATACAAAAAAGTGACTCAAACAAGCTCAAAACTGCAAATAAATGGCTCTGGAAGATAGATCTTGATTTTAGAAAAATTTAGAAACTCGAATCGCCTCAATCGGAGTTCGTATGAGCGAGAACGGGCCTCCGAAAGATTAAATTCAGAGAAAATACAGAAAATCAGAAAATCAGAATTTCTGTATTTATTTTTGTACTGAAAAAGCGATTTATTGCGCCACGCTGACGTCATCGGGTTCACGGTGGACTGGGTCCACGTCGCTATGACGGTTCACCGTGCACCCGGTGCATGGCTGACGTCATCGCTGACGCGGGCGGCTCGGCAGACGCGGTGGTCGACATAGCGGCCACGCCCGGATCGACGCAGCGCCACGCTGTCGCAAGATTTAGCGAGAGGCCGTCGGATGGCCAAGGAGACGGGTTGCGGCGGAGGTGATGCGGCGCGATCGGGAGCGTCCGTAGAAGATCGGACGGCTGGGGCTTTTCGACGCAACGCAACGATGAGGGCGGCGGCGTAACCCACCGGCTGCGGGGAAGAAGGCCCGGCAAGCGGCGGAGGAGGACCGGTTCGGGCAGAAGACGAAGCGGGTCGGCAGAGGACGACGCGGGGAACTCGGGGAGACCAACGGCGGTGGCGGAGACGCACCGGCGGCGAAGAACAGGCGGCGAAAAGCTTCGGATGAGGGCGGCGGACTCCGGCGAGGTCGCACGACGCGACGGCGAGGCCTCGGGCGGTGAGGAGGGCAAACGGGGCGGCGGAAAACGGCGAACCTCGGAGGGGGTGCGTCGGCTTAAATAGCAGCCTCAGAGGCCGTGTCCGACCCGGACTCCAAGGGTGGCGGCGACGCATTGACGCTGGCGGGCGGCTAGGGTTAGGCACGCGGCGGCGACGTGGGTCGATCTCAACCGCCCACGTGTCGTCCATTCGACGGCGGTGGCGCGTGGGTTGGCTGGGCTGGCGGCTGCGCGAAGCGGGCTGGCGAGGCGGGCCGAGAGAAACGGGCCGGCGGAGATTTGGCCCGAGTGGCTTTTGGAAATAAAATTCATTTTCTGATTTAAGAAAAATCCAGAAATTCAAATAAAAGCGAATAAATTCAAATAAATAGCAAATAAATTCAGAAAAATCCCCAAAAATACATAAAAATTCCTTGGAGCATAATAAACCCAACTAAAACTGAAAATCTTTAGTTTGATGAATAGTTTAATCAAATTAAATCCTTTCATTTAAGGAAAATTCAAATTAAGCTGGAATTAATTCAAGAAAATGCAATTGGTTTATTTTTTTTTGATTTCAAACATTCCAAAACTTTAAATTTTGGGATGTTACACCAGTCTGCAAATGTCGCCTTTTGAAGCCTTATATGGAAGAAAGTGCAGAACCCCTCTCAACTGGACGGAGTCTGGAGAAAGACAATTGTTTGGCCCTGCCATACTGCAAGAAGCAGAAGAGCAAGTCCATTTAATTCGAGACCGTTTGAAGATCGCTCAAAGCCGATAGAAGAGTTATGCAGATAATCGTCGCAGAGAATTAAGTTTCGAGCCCAATGATTATGTGTATCTCAGAGTCACCCCTCTCAAAGGAGTTAAGAGATTTCAAGTAAAAGGAAAGCTTGCCCCTAGATATGTGGCACCGTTCAAAATCTTGGAACGAAGAGGCGAGGTTGCCTACAAGTTAGAATTGCCTCGATCTTTTTGCCTAATCCATGATGTGTTCTATGTATCACGATTGAAGAAATGTCTGCGTGTGCGGAGGAACAAATGCCATTGGAAGCCATTGATTTGCAAGAGGATCTTACCTACAAGGAGCAACGGTGAAAATTTTGGATATAGCAGAGCGTATCACGAGGAGCAAGATCATCCGTTTTTGCAAGGTCCAGTGGAGCAATCATTCAGAAGAGGAAGCTACTTGGGAGCGCGAAGAGGATCTGAAGTCCGAGTTTCCCACCTATTCCTAGTTACCTGTAATCTGGGTCGAGATTCCATTTAAGGGGGGAGGTTTGTAACATCCCAAAATTTGAGTTTTGGAATGTTTGAATTCGAGAATAAACCATTTGCATTTTCTTGAATTAATCCCAGCTTAATTTGAATTTTCCATTAATGGAAGGATATAATTTGACTAAACTATCCATCAAATTAAAGATTTTTAGTTTTAGTTGGGTTCATTGTGATCCAAGGGATTTTTCTGAATTTGTGGGGATTTTTCTGAATTTATTTGCTATTTATTTGAATTTATTTGCATTTAATTGAATTTCTGGATTTTCTTATTTCGAAAAATTCATTTTATTTCAAAAACCTCTCGGGCGAATCTTCTCCGCCCGCTTGCTTCTCCCTGCGGCCCATCTCGGCCGCCTTGCCTCGGCCGCTCGCGTCGGCTGCTTCCTCACGGCCCGGCCCGGCCGCGCGCACGGCCGTCCGATGTGCGACGTGTGCGGCCGAGATTGAGCCGCGTCGTCGCGCCCGTGAACCCTAACCCTAGCGCCGTAGTCCCGCCGCCGCAAGCGCTGCCGTCTCGGAGTTCGTGCCACGCACGCCTCCCTAGGCTATAAAAACCCGTGCCGCCCGCCTCCCGAGGATCCCCTCGCACCGCCGCTTCTTTTGCCCCCTCTCTTGCTGCCCGAGCCGCCGCCGTTTCTTCGCGCAAGCTCGCCGGAGTTTGTCGCCGTGCCCGACGCCTTTCACCGCTCGGATCTCCGCTGTCCGTCTCCTCCACCGTTGCCGTTTGCTCGCCTGAGTTCCCCGCGTCGTGCTCTTCCCGATCCGCACCGAGCCGTGCCCGATCCATCGCCTTTCTGCCGTTGGCCGTGGTTTCTTCCTCGCGTCCGGTGAGCTTGCACCTCCGCCGCTCGTCGTCGTTCCCCGTCGCAAGTTCTGGCCGTCCGATCACCAACCGACGCTCCAGATTGCGCCGCGTCGCCTCCGCCACAGCCCCGCTTCTTGGCCGTCCGATCTGGCCCTCTCGCCAGATGCGCTACACGTGGATGCTTGCGTCGTGCCGCGACGCCGATCAGGCGCGGGTGCACGGTGAACCGGGCAATGCCATGAACCCAGTCCACTGTGAACCGGATGATGTCAGCGTTGCACAATAAATCAATTTTCCGAGATAAAATAAATCCGTAAATTCCGAATTTACGATTTTACGCATTTTCTCTCGATTTAATTTTCCGTAAACTCGCTCTCCTCATACGAACTCCGATTGAGGCGATTCAAGTTTCTAAATTTTTCTAAAATTAAGATCTATCTTTCAGAGCCATTTATTTTCAGTTTTGAGCTTGTTTGAGTCTCTGTTTTGTATTTATTTGGTTTCGTTGCTTCTTTTCCGGTAGACGCTAATTCCGAGGGAGCAAACGAAGACTTCGAAGACCAAGACTCAGCACTAGATCAGCAAGGCAAGTCATAATCCTTTGATCATGTTGATCCTATGTTTGCAAAAGTAATTTATTTTTATACAATTGCATGCTATTTGGTGTATCAATGCTTATTTAATGGGAGTAGATGTATACCTAGTTGACATTATGCCAACTTGATTAATTGTATGCCATGTATCAATTGCTAAACCTAGGCTGGGACATTACTAGTTGGACATAATCATTATACCAACACTGGGTTACATAGCTATGCTTAGACATGCTTAGATATACGTTGGGATTCATGTCACACATTGAATAATGTTAATCTTGACTTAATGAGATATTGAATCGTGGCGTTAGCCATTTGTTGTAAAATTTGTTGTACCATGGCGGGTTTGCCATTGGTCTTGGTTGAACGAATTGTTTTCCTCGGGCAAGTGATCGTGCGATAAAGGGGTGCTTTCTAGCACATTGGGATGTGGATGTCTTGCCTGAGACAACTTAAGGACTTAATCTTGTGCGCCATTGAACTGGGCCTAACCGTACTACCACGAGTCTGGTATGGGACAGACTTAGCTGATTAATTTCCAATGTCTAGCCTTGAGAACTGCCAATTGGTGGTGTGGGTTCTGGGATGGACAGGTAGATTAGCAAGGCGCAAGAGGGGGCCCTAAGGGGCGAAACCTTAGCGGGCAGTACCGAGTTTAGATAGTGCATTGTAAAGGCTTTGTCATGACATCTCTGCAACACACCCAAGGAAGTGTGTTAAGATCGATTGCACAAGGAGATGGTCATGTCTTGTGGGTAAAGTTGTACAACCTCTGCAGAGTGTAAAACTATTCGAATAGCCCCGTCCGCGGTCATGGACAAGCCCGGGAATTTAACACGGGGTATAGAGTGTTTCATAAAATGTGGAATGTGGAATTGTTGGGACGTGAACGGGGGAATTCACTGTTGTTTTGTTGTCTATCAGTTATTTATTTATCTTTTCATAATTATGCTTTCAATCTATTTATTGTATTTCAATTCAAGTTATTGCTTTCTGCAAATGAACCATATAACCATCCTTGTCAAGCCGTGCATGAATATATTGCATCAATTCCCTACAGCTTGCTGAGTACCTTTGTACTCACGGATTTATGCCCTTGTTGATCAGTTGCTGAAGGAGATAATGAATATCATGAGGAGGAATTCTATGAAGACTACGTGGATTAGGAAGGCGTTCCCCAAACGATTGCCTATGGCATGTCGAATGGCTCAGGTTATCTTTTCCGCTGCAATAATTATTTGTTTCTTAAGCCCTTAAGGCATAATGGTGTAAACATTGACCATAAGGTTGTTTGATTTATTTAATAATAATTTGCTTCTTCTTAGTTAACTCGTTGTATGGAATGGTATTTCATCTATGTTTCCACTGTGTGCACTAGCATGATCCTGGACTAGTGCAGTATACACAGAGGGTTTCGGATTTGCAAATCCGAGTCCCGACACCTCCTCCACTCCATGGCCATGTTCGGGAAGAGCACGCTTACCACGGAGCGGATGAAGGAGATGGAAGCCTTGGGGCTGCTGGACCCGTTCACCTGGCGGCTTCCGGTCGGGGAGAACGTGCCGTAGCCTCGGGACGACGAGGTCGTGGGCATGGAGCACTATATGCTTTTTGGGCTGCGGACCCCGGAGAGCGATTTCTTGGCTGCGGTCCTTGCGCAGTGCGAGATCGAGCTCGTCAATTTGGTACCCAACTCCCTTCTCCACCTTTCTATCTTTGCTCACCTTTGCGAGGGGTTCTTGGGAATCCTCCCCACCCCCTCGTTGTTCTTTTGCTTCTATTCCTTGTCCCGCACCGCGAAGGAACCCGTCGTCGGGTGTCTTTACTTCCGGTTGTGGGCTGGCCTCTCTTGCTCCTTTCTCCAGATCCCAACCCGGGACTCGCTCGGGCTGTGGACAGAGAAATGGTTCTACCTGAAGAAGGGCGAGGGGAGCGGCCCCGCCTACAACGGCGCTGCGGTTGGCGGCAAACGGGAGACCCCAGAGCCCGAGGACTCGGCGGCCGACCAGGCGGTGGTTGCGCTCATCCACATCTGCGCTACGCGTGGGCTCAAGGGGCAGGCGGTCGTCCATGACTACCTGCGGAACGTGTGTTTCC